>JAPSGF010000125.1:431656-464258 GCA_035772895.1 Perdix hodgsoniae | reverse complement strand
TGTGTCATGAATATTTCCAAAGGAGAAGACTCCACAACCTCTCTGAGCAACCTGTTCCAGTGCTTTGTCACCTTCGCTTTAAAGAAATTATTCACGTATTTTGTGTGGAACTTCCTGTGTTGATTCTGTATGTCCTGTTTGCTTTTTCTTTCATCACTATTGAGCAGTGAGGTGACATTAGCACATAATTGCCTACTGTACAATTGTATAACATTACAGAGTGCAAGAATTGGCACGCAGTCTCCCATCATTCAGGTATAATTAGAATTGCCTTCTTCACATATAGTTTACGTTTTTCTGCACATAGTTTAATCTTCTGTTTTATTACCTAGACATTCAGTATCATGACAGCTTTTGAAAGCAGCCTTACTTTTATCTAGCTGAATGGTTTTGATTTGGATATTTTCAAGTATCTGAATTGCCTCCTCCTAAGTAATCTGCTTTTCTAGATCATTTAGACAGTACTTACATGTTTACAACCTTGCATAGATCCATTCTATGAGAAAAATAGCCATCTTTCCCTTTGCTTCCTAAGATCAAATGCCTTGTTCAGAAATTTCAAGAAGTTAGGATCACATTGAGCTGATTTAATCTAGAACTTAATAATTTGAGATTTAAGAAGACTTTTTTTTTTTTCCTACAGTATTGAAAACAATTTTCTATGTGATTAAGATTAAAAAAAAGAATGTAAAGCAGAAAAGCATTTTGATAATGTTCATAGAAATTTCAGAAATTCTAAAAAGTTAAAACAGTTGTTATTAAAATTTTTAAATGAAAATATCATAGTTGTATATTAAAAATAAAAAAAGAGAAATTTGTTTCCACTGGATTAATTGAAATCAGCTATTTCAAACAAGTTATTGTTACAACTGCTATAGCTTCATTTTGCAAGGGGAAAAAGAAAGCATCATCTGAAATTCTCAGAAAGTTAATTTCTCTTTTATTTGTTCTCTGCATTAGAGTGGTGTTTGGGAATTATGATTGGCAGTGGGCAAACAATGCATAAGAATACTTAATACCTTTCTTCACAAAGAATTTATACATTCAGTATTATTATGTTCTCAGTTGTTTTCTTGTTATTGAGATAGATTAAAAATATTCAGTAACAACCATGAAAATGGTTTAGTACAGTTTTATATATGTGTGATAACACTGTATCACTGAGTTGATAGAAACTTCTTTTCATTGCTGTTGCTAATCTGTTGTTGATTATCAAAAGTTAAGTCATTAATACAATCTCGCAGTGATTTCAGTGGAGCGTATCTAATAAACTAAGGCATCTGAAATTTGAATGTAATAAAAATGCATTATTTATGTAAATAGAATATCCCTGTTGAATGAATGCTGCTAATGAATTTGCTGTGAAGCTGATCTTTTAATGAGTCAAGGTAAAGTTATGAAATATTTGCACAATAAGAGAAGTGTTTAGTTTTACAGTGACTGTCAACTGTTAAAAGTGTTTGTGGTAAAAACATACACTCCTTTAAATGAAACTTGCTTTGAAGATCAACGTTCCATAAGATAAATGTGTAATGATTGTTACGATTGTTTCAGTCTTACTCAAATACACTTTTTGTGGAGAAAGAAGAGAAACTTGAGTGATCAGAGGATAGAAGAAAGAGAGGTACATTGGGGATTATGAAGAAGGATGCTGACAACCATTCAGTAGACAAACAGCCTTCACTTCTTTCTTTTTTTTCAAAGTTATATATTTTCTTTCTCTCCTAAAAGGAAATTTGAATGTGAAGTTCTGAAATTGAGAATCACAGATTCAACTTTTCCCATAAATAACATAACCTTTGGAATATTTTTATGATTAATAAAATACTGTTACTTCTGGTGTCTTATGAAAGCAGGCATAGCTGTTGGGATTTGTTACTGCAAGAAGAATATAAAAGCACAGTTGCCTTGCAAAGCACGCAGCAGACAGTTTTAATTAAAATGGAGAAGGAAGAGAGTGGAGCTTGTCACTGGAGAGATGGAAATGTCACCTGATCAGATGTTGTTTTTGCCTGATTAAAAGTGTGAATCATAGGAAAAGGAGGGAAAATGATTCTTCCAAAGATAAAGCATCCTCACCCAGACCATAATCAGGCCATTCTAAGGAATTTTTCTCTAGAATTCAGTTCTCCATCCTGTAACCTTTCTGTTCTGTCAGTGTCCATCTCTCATCCACAAGGAATCCATGTTTTGATTTCACCAGTGATGCTGGTAACCCCTCCCAGAGAGCTTGTGTGCCTATATTCC
Organism: Perdix hodgsoniae; assembly: GCA_035772895.1. Lineage (NCBI taxonomy): Eukaryota > Metazoa > Chordata > Aves > Galliformes > Phasianidae > Perdix > Perdix hodgsoniae. The sequence continues at coordinate 462,011 of JAPSGF010000125.1, read as the reverse complement.
TGAAGTTCTTCATCTCTTCCAGCTTTCCCTGCTAGATCAGAGATCAAGCCAGATGGACAGAGGTCCCTTCCAGCCTCAACCATTCCTAGAGAAATGCAGTAAAATGTTTTGCATGTTTTCAATCTGAAACATTGTGTCATTAGATGCCACCTGTCTTGATATATTAAGGACAAACTTCAATACTGATCTTAAAAGCTGATTATACCTAAACTTACAAAGATCTGGTTATACTTAAACATAATGGAACAAGATTTTCTGTCTCATTAGCACATCTTCCATATATGTTAATACTGACCAGTCCAGTCTTAGATGAAAAAGATCAGATTCTTTATCTACTACTCAGTGACAATTTCTCTTTTCCTGTGGAATTAATAGGTGTTGTGGATCTTACATTTATTTATGGACTGAATGTTTTACTCCTCCATAATGCTTTTAAAGAATGAATATTCATAATATTAAATATATAATGAGCTAAGTGTGCTTTTAGGGATGAAGCTGAGTCAGAAGAAGTTTTATGATTTCTTTGTAGTTCAGCTGTTTGGACAGAAGCCTATAAAGGCCAGATATTTTAAAATCCAAGACTTGTGTTTAATGCATAAAATATATCTCTTCACTATTTAGTGGACATTAGTAATCAGTAACTTGTCAGTAGACTTTTCTCGCCACAGAAGTATGTTGGAAGTCAGTCAGGATGAGTTATACTAGCATAATCAGTAGTTTATTTGATGTACTATTATATGTATCTCTCCTGGTACACAAACTCTAATCATTATGTATCTGTCCCTTAATTCTTTGTCCTCTTGTTGATCCCCAACAGAAAAAAAAGAAAAAAAAAAAAAAAAAAAAGTTGTGTTGAAATGAAGTCCATTTGCTTAATGAATACAGAGTAGCAGTATCTATCTGCATATGGCTGTAGGAGGTACAAGCAACTATGTGCTCTGTAGCTAGAAATCCGGAGTTGTGTTAAAAAATGCATCGGTGCATTTTTTTAAAAAAATCATCAGTGCTAACCTTTTGGTAAGGATCTGTGCTAATCAGGATTTAGATGTATCTGAAGACTTGATGTTTCATGCATAACATCCATAGTTCAGCCTGCACACAAGAACTTGGAAAAATTACCAACGGATCTCATTTACAGGTTTGATTAGTGTTGCAGTTTAATCATAGACTCATAGAATGGCTTAGGTTGTAGGGGATCTTAAAGCCTATCCATTTTCATCCTCCTGCCATAGGCAGAGCTGCCATGCATTAGATAGGCTGCCCAAGGACCCATCCAGCCTGACCTTGAACATCTCCAGGTTTTCCAGAAGCTGGACATCACTAGCTTCTCCGGGCATTCTGTGCCAGTGCCTCACCACAAACTGAGTGAAAAAATTCTTCCTCACATCTAACCTAAATCTCCCCTCCATTACTTTAAAGCCATTTCCCACTGTCCTATCAGTGTCACAGTGTAAATAAAGATGATTCCAAAATATCTGCCCTTCTGTTTAGTTAGGTTTAGTTACTTACCAAAATCGATCAAAACCAGTAGTCTCTATTGAATACTTTAAAATTCAGTGCTTAAAGACAGCTATGATCTGTCAGAATTGCTGATGATCAACAGTACTAGTGTAGATCATTTTGTAGGAAAAAGCAGTGTCTGTCAGTTAACGTCTTTCTTTTACCCTGTGTTTTCTAGATGCAGCAATTGTTCCACGAGAACTATGAACACAACCGCATGGGTTATATTCAAGACCTTCACAACAGCAAAATTCACACAGCTATAACGCTTCATCCAAACAAAAGGCCAGCCTACCAATATAGGCTGCACAATTATATACTGAGTCGCAAAATTTCTGAACTGCGCTATCGAACCATTCTTCTCCATAGGGAACGTGCCCTCATGAGCAAGCTCAGTAACAGCAAAGTAACGAAGGAAGATCAGCAACTGGGAGTAATGCCATCTTTCAATAATTTCCAGCCACATGAAAGATCTGAAGTCATCGAGTGGGAATTCCTGACAGGAAAATTTCTTTACTCAATGGTAGAGGGCCAACCACCCCAGCAGAGTGTGAGCAGTGTCCTGCGGGCTGCATTAGATGACACCATGATGCAAGTCATGGAAACGATAAATGAGAACTCTAGATCTAGAGGAAGACTGATTGATTTCAAGGAAATACAATATGGATACCGCAGGGTGGATCCTATGCATGGGGTGGAGTACATCCTGGATTTACTACTCTTGTACAAAAGGCACAAAGGAAGGAAAGTTACAGTTCCAGTGAGACGTCATGCTTTCCTTCAGCAACTGTTCAGCAAACCTTTCTTCAGAGAAGCAGAAGAACTAGATGTAAGAAGCCTGCTGGAGGATACCAATACTGACACACAATCTTTCTCCATTCTTTCTAACTCTTTAAAGATTTTTTCTTCATCATTCCAAGGCACCAAAGACATTGTGGGACACAGTGACAAGAAAATACATATTCTTGTTCCTCTTACAGGAAGGTTTGACATTTTCTCAAGATTTATGGAAAACTTCGAGAAGACTTGTCTGATTCCTAGACAGAATGTAAAGTTGGCAATAATTCTCTTCAATTCTGAGTTAGGACAGGACTCCAGTAAACACATAGAGCTGATGAAAGAATATAGCATTAAGTATCCAAAAGCAGATATGACCCTGGTTCCTATGGCAGGAAAGTTTTCCAGAGGTTTAGGTCTTGAAATGGCTTCATCCCAATTTGACAATGGCACTTTGCTATTGTTCTGTGACGTTGATCTGATATTCACACCAGACTTCCTTCAGAGATGCAGAGAAAACACTATTCAGGGAGAACAGGTTTACTACCCTATCATTTTCAGCCAGTATGATCCAAAAGTAGTATATGGAGGCAACCCTCCAGCTGACAGTAGTTTTATTTTCACAAAAAGAACTGGATTTTGGAGGGAGTATGGATTTGGAATTACATGTATTTACAAAAGTGACCTACTTACTGCTGGTGGATTTGATACCTCAATTCAAGGCTGGGGTCTTGAGGACGTAGACCTCTATACTAAAGTGATAACATCGGGCTTGAAGGCTTTTAGAAGTCAAGAAGTAGGAGTTGTTCATATTTTTCACCCAGTTCATTGTGACCCCAGTTTAGATCCAAAACAATACAAAATGTGTTTAGGATCCAAAGCAAGTACATTTGCTTCAACGATGCAGCTCGCTGAACTCTGGCTAGAGAAACATTTGGGTGTCAGATACAATCGAACATCCTGACATCCCAACCCATTTGGCCTTTTAAGGGGAGTTTACCTCATTATTTTTTTATTTTGATGTTGTATTTTTAAACTCCCTTCTCTTTGTCTTCCAAAGACTGCTGACCTCAAACAAGATGAGTCTGCTGTTCACTGATGTTTCTTATACCTACTGAACTGGTTAGGTGAACTCTTTCAGATTCTTTTATTTGAAAATCAATCAAATCATGGCAATCACATGGTTTCATGGAGCACATCCATCACAAGAGACTACATCAGAATAATATTCTTTTTGGCTTTAGGATGCAGTATCATCTTTGTTGCGTTTCTCAGACTTGATGTGATACAAATATTTAATAGTGAAGGTACCACAAAAGTGCTTTATGCTTCTTCTGGGGATGGAACTTTGTTAGATAAACTTGAGTTTTATAATTTATATGAGGACTTATATGTATAAACACTACTTTTCTTCAACTTTAGAGTTTTTAAAGTAAGCGAATAACTATGATTGTACCTTTATTTTTAAAAAGAAAGAAAAACTGAGGAGTTACTTGCAAATGCAACTGGTACTGGCTACCAAGTTACCTTAAACGTCTTACTAGAATAATGAACTCCTCAATGTTCTTCACTCTAAGTGTAAATGAACTTTATTTTCACAAGGAAAGGAATTGAATCAAATCCTCATATACATTTTAGGAGATTTGTGAACCAGTGTCCTTCATTTGCAGACAAGAAGCTATGACATAACATGGTTATTTATGATAAATTGCAGGCAAACAATATTCTTTTTTCGAAACACATAAGTTGGTTTTCTCTTTTTAGAATGAATCTCTAATATATACTTTTCTTTTACATTCCTCTCATAAACTGCACTAGATAGAGAGCATTAGAAGTTAAAGCTGTATCTTTTTTTTATGTTTTCTGTGAATATTGGTACTCAGAAACAATTTGTTGTTAAAATTAAAATAATTGTAGAATAATTATTTAAGTTTCAAAATTGATAATTGCTGGTCAAAATTCCTTGCCAATATATTTATATTAGTGGAGGTTATAAGACTGTGTTAAAATCTATCTCTCTGGACAGCCTGATATTGTCATATTACTGATTTATGGAGTAAAGTATTTAAAATGATATCAACTTAAGAAATAATGAAACCAACTTTTTGTATTTTAAAGAAATGTTTATATGGGGATCTACAAATGCCTGTGTGTGTGCGGTGTGTGTACATGTCTCTCTATATAGATACATATATATGTATATATATATGTATAGAGAATCATAGAGAATCATTTTAAAAGATGTTCCTTTTTTCATTTCAGGCAGTGAATTTGTTACAATTATTTTTACCACATGCTTGGAACATTCCATATTATACTGTGGTAAGAGTTCAAAGGCATCCAAGAAACCATCAACCTTCAGTCAAACTTAACTATAGCGAGTACTTCTGATCTCAGTACTCTAGATTTCAAACTGTATTTCAAATTGAACTGGTGTCAAAAGTTTACAGGCTGATTTGGCCTGGTCTCGTGACGAGCAGGGTGGGGGAACACAGGGACCTGCAGCCCTGGAAGGGGATAAGGGAAAAAGGGGAAAAGGGTAGAGGGATGGGCCTGGAAACCAAACAGCAACAACTATCTGAGGATAAACTAACTATTTTACTAAATAAGGTATCAGAATGCAACACACCATAACGCAATATAATACAATAATACAATATAATAAAATAAATAAAATACAAATGAAACTAGTAAATCAAATTAAATGAGAGAGTGTGTCTCAAAGCCAAAGGCCTTATTTTAATGCTGTGGTGAGACAGCACCCACAACAGAGACAAGACAGACAATTTAAAGGGCCATCGGGTAACCTAAGAAGGCCTTTTATCTTTTCCCGCTGAGCGGAAATAGTAACAGAACAGCAAGTAGTCCTCCGAGGGATGTAGTAGTTCTTCTCTTCCAGGACATATACCCAGACCTGGAGCATTAGCTTCTTAACTCCCAGTGCACTACATGATGTTATGATGTGGAATACTGATAACCAAACATCATAAAACCATGACAACTGGGAAAAAAATAAATAAATAAAGCAATTGTTGAAGTTTTCATGTGCTTAAATACATTTTACATTTTTCATAGTGACTCCCCCTCCCACTACCCCCTCTGTGTTTCCTTTCAAACAGCAACCAGGGGGTTGGAATTCACTGGCAAGTCTGTTTGTATGAAGATATCCTGATAAAATTTCATAAGGCACCAGGAGGGTGCATAGGTCAGTTCATGTCTCTTATCTGTGAGTGGCTTGTTCTGGATTTACTGTGCAAGGAAAAAGCATCCCTGAAGGGGAATGGGTAAACTGGATAATAAAGGGCTGGCCATAGCCTTTTTATATGCTTTTAAAAACACCAGAAAAGCTAATAATTGTAGTAGATGGCAGCAGATAACTCATACATTGCCCTCCCAGAGAAGAGCTTCTTCCTTATCATTATTCCGGAAATTCCTAGCCTGTATCAGTAGCTCAAATGTCTGGAGAAAATAAAATTATTAGAAAGTAAAAATATTTGTTTTGAAGGAATTCTTGCAGACTTCTCTTTGAATCTGCATGAGTGCAAAGCTCTTGCTTAGTTTGATTAGAAAACCAAGAGCAAGGAACAGGAAAGTGAATTCCTGCTGGTAAATGTTTGTGATGATTTCCTAGAATCATAGAATCATAGAATGGCTTAGGGTGGAAGAGACCTTAAAAGGTCACCTAGTTCCAAGTCCTCTGCCATGAGCAGTAGTGCTAGCCACCAGATCAAGCTGCACTGTTCCTCATCCAGCCTGGCCTTGAGCAACTCCAGGGAGGGGGCATTCACAACTTCTCTGGGCAGCCTGTGCCAGAGACTCACTGTCCTTCAAGTAAAAAAATTCTTCCTAATTTCTGACCTGAATCTGCCCTCTTTTAGTTTAAAGCCATTCCCCCTTGTTCTATCACTACCAGAGTGTGTAAAAAGTCGGTCCCACTCCTGCTTGTAAGCTCCCTTCAAGCACTGAAAGACTGCAATTAGGTGTCCCTAGAGCCTTCTTTTCTTCAGGTTTGACAAGCCCAGCCCTCACACCTTCTTTATAAAAGAGGTGTTCCATCTTTGTGGCCTCCTCTGGACCCGCTCCAACATCTCTTCTTCCCTTGTGTGCTGGGGGTCCCAGTCCTGGATGTAGTGCTCCAGATCGAGCCCCACAAGGGCAGTGCAGAGGGGGACAGTCACCTCTCTCTCTCTGCTGTCACCCCTCTGTTGATGCAATCCAGGATACAGTTGGCCTTCAAAGCTGCAGGAGCACACTGCTGGCTCATATCCAGATTGCCATCCACCAGAACCTGTAAGGCCTTCTCCATAGGGTTGTTCTCAGAGAGTCTGCATCTGGGATTGCCTGGACCAAAGTGCACACCCTGCATTGTTGAATCTCATCAGGTTCTCATATGCCCACTTTTTTCTGGGTGGTGTCCCTCCCTTCTGTTGTGTCAACTGCACCACTCAGCTTGGTATCATCAGCAAGGGTAAATTTGCTGAGGGTACATTTGATCCCGCTACATCCTTTCCTATTCAAAGGAAGTTACTTTTCTGAGGTCCTCTGCATGCTTTTGTGGGTTTTGCTCCAAGGGTTTTCCTTGCACATTTTGTGCACATGAATGAAAATGTGAGTGAAAATAATGTAAATAATGATTACAAATGTGTAAGGAGATCGGTATCTGCTGAAGTATAATCCGGTGCTTATTTCAATTTTTTATCTTAGAGGCCAGAAAGTATTTGCTCAGTTCAAAGTAAAATAGTAGAATAGAACAAGAAATTAAAGCAATCATTCTCTGGGGATTGATGTATACAGAGGGCTTGCAGGATCAGGTCCAAAGCGAAAAGTTAGTATCTACCAGTATGAATATTTATCTAATGTCTGACTGGTTCATTTGTTTATATGATGAATGACTTTGGTTTGGTTTTTTTGTTTGTTTGTTTGTTTTTTTTAAAGAAAAAAACATTATGTTTATTATGAATTATTGCATTGACTTTTGAATAACTATCCTGAGATAACTTGAGAACTTGTGTTAGTTTGCTTAAGGAAAAAATGCTTTATAAAGAGATCATATTAAAAAGAAAAAAAAAAATGCTAAAGTGTTAGAGTAATATTGTGGATGTATAGATTAAAATGGGAATGTGTCTGCTAACCGTTTCCTTTTGTCTAGTCTGAATCACAATCTCAGTTGTAAAATGAAATTTCTAAATGTATATTGTCCCTTTGTACATATGTAATTAATGGATTCACAATGGAGCAAAATGACAAGTTTTTCCAAAACCTCCTTACCCTGAAGATATGTTCCCTGAATCTTAGCAACACATGGCTTAGCCCAATCCTGACATTGTTTTCAGTTCACAATACTTAATTTGAGAATGCTTGCATCAGAGTATACTTTCTCTCAGCCTGGAGAAAGGCAGAGATGCTGGGGAGTCACTTTGGAATCTCCGTCTTCTATCTGAGACACTTCCTGACTGCTACCAGCACTGCTTGAAATGTCTCTCCTGCAAGTAGGCAATCCAAATCAGCATAGAAGAGCTGGTTGCTGCTGCAGAATGCTTTTGGGAAGCAGAAGGACAATTTTTATCAGGGCTTGGGATGAGTGAATGGAGGAAGTTAACCTGAAGTTTTATTGGGATACGGTGACATGGTGTCATGCACATAACCTCCATTTTCCTGTGGAAAGAGGAATGTGATCCCTCTGAAGTTCCTTACTTCCTATCAGGGCTCTTGATGAAGGAAAAGAAGGGCAAAAACAGTAGTCCACTCAGTGGGGCTAAACCATGCACTTGAATACTTACCATGTTGTGTGAGGCCTGGGGAAAAAATGCCAAAGGCTCTGTGCCAGAAAGAGTTACAGAGAGAGATGCCTTGTGCACTCACCAAAGACTAGAAGGACGCACAGAAGTGCCTTTTAGAGCCTTATGCCACTGTGTGGTTTTTCAAGAGCCACACTGCTCTTGAAAAAAAGTTGCAACAAAGGTAAAATGGCTAAAGAGTGCATTGTAGATCTTAAGGAAATGTGGAGATTTCCAGGAAGAAAAACAGATGATTATAAATAGAACAAATAATTGATTTAAATACATTTTGGTGTAGCAATTAGTTAGCATACTTTTCTACATGGGGTATTTTGCACCAAAGAAGAAAGCCAACTTCAATAAACAAAGTATATTTATTGTCTACATGCTTTATTTTCCAACACCTTGAAGTCAGTAAAAATTATTGGACAAAACTAAGAATTTCTAAGTTAGTGTCTAGAGGACTGTTTGTTTTTCTACTCCACTTTTTAAAAAGAGAAACAGGGGAGGGTAAAAAAAAGGACTGTAAGATAAGCCACAGTGTGAGGGTAGCAGTGATGATTATGTTCCTGAATTGCAGCACAGAATATTAGATAAAGGTCTAACTATTTATAATAACTGAATACCACTGAAGGTCTTCCTCTGTTAAAAGTCTGCATATAACACATATAGTTCAATCAATACTTTCTTAATTTCTTCCTTTTTTAGAATAATTTTTTGTAGTCTTCTTCTGTTGACATTTATTCACTTGTTTAATGAGTTGGTTTAATATAACTCATCATCTCCTTTCTGGTTTTTTCCTTTTCTTAGGTTTCTTTGCAATGTATATTGCTGCGGTAATTGAATTAGTAGTTTGTTCAGAGCCTCCATTTTCCTGTGGAAGGAGGAGTACGGTCCCTCTCAAGTTCCCTATTTTCTGTCAGGAGTCTTAGAATCATAGAATCATAGAATTGCTCAGGTTGGAAAAGACCTTCCATCAAGTCCAACCACAACCTAATCATACTACCCTAACTCTGATGACCTTCCCTTAAATCATGTCCCTGAGCACCAAATCGAAATGGATTTTAAACACATCCAGGGATGGTGACTCAACCACCTCCCTGGGGAGCCTATTCCAGTTTATTCCAGCTTAACAACCCTTTCTGTAAAGAAGGTTTTCCTGATATCTAACCTGAACCTCCCGTGGCGAAACTTGAAGGCATTTCCCCTTGTCCTGTCACCTGTCACCAGTGAGAAAAGACCAGACCCGCTCTCGCTGTAAGCACTTTTCAGATATTGGAAGAGAGCAATAAGGTCCCTACTCAGCCTCCTCTTCCCCACATTAAATACCCCCAGTCCCTTCAGTCATTCCTCATAGGGCATATTCTCCAAGCCCTTCACAAGCCTTGTTGCCCTTCTTTGGACCTGCTCCAGCACCTCAATGTCTTTTCTGTATTGAGGTGCCCAAAACTGAACACAGTACTCGAGGTGGGGCTTCAGCAGTGCCGAGTACAGGGGTAGGATGACTTCCCTAGTCCTGCTCACCACACCATTCCTGATACAAGCCAGGATGCCATTCACCTTCTTGGCCACCTTGGCACACTGCTGGCTCATATTCAGCTGACTGTCCACCAGTACATCAAAGCACCAAGGCAGCTTTCCAGCCACTCTTCCCCAAGCCTGTAGGGTTGCCTGGGGTTGTTGTGACCAAAGTGCAGGACCCAGCACTGGGCCCTACTGAAACTCATGCAGTTTACCTTGGCCCATTGATGCAGTCTATCCAGGTCCCTCTGTAGTGCCTTTCTATCCTCTGACAGATAAACACTCCTTCCCAGCTTAGTGTCATCTCCAAACAATCCCCTCATCAAGATCATTAATAAAGATGTTAAATAGAAGCAGTCCCACTACCAAGCTCTGGGGGACACCACTAGTGACCGGCCGCCAATGGGATTTAATTCCATTGACCACAACTCTTTGGGCCTGGCCATCTAGCAAGCATTTTACTCTGTGGAACCTATGCCCATCCAAACTGTGAGCAGCCAACTTCTCCATGAGGATGTTGTGGGGGACAGTATCAAAGGCTTTACTGAAGTCCAGATAGACCAGCCTTACCTTCATCCACTAAGCAGGTCACCTTGTCATAGAATGAAATCAGATTTGTCAAACAGTATCTACCATTCATAAACTCACTCTGACGGGGCCTGATACCCTGGTTGACTTTTAATTAGTCCATGATGGCTCCCAAGATCATCCGTTCCATAACCTTCCCAGGCACCAGGGTGAGACTGATAGGCCTGTAGATATCAGGATCATCTTTCCAGACATTTTTTGAAGATGGGCATCACATTTGCCTGTCTCCATTCCACCAGGACATCTCCAGTTAGTCAGGACTGCCAAAGAATGATGGAGAGTGGCTTGAAAATCACATCCAACAACTCCATCAGCACTCTAGGGTGAAAACCATCTGGCCCCATGGGCTTGTGAGCATCCAGCTTTTGGAGCAGGTCCAAAACTATCTCATTGTGGATCATGCAGGGCCTATCCTCTTCCACATCCCTATCCACCAGCACAGTGTGCTGTGTGCCCAGGGAGTAACAACTCTTACTATTAAGACTGAGGAAAAGAAGTCATTAAGTACCTCAGCCTCATCCTGATCTTTGGTCACCAAATTGCCCTCGGTGTCCAACAAGGGATGGAGATTCTCCCTAGCCCTCCTCTTGCGGTTGATGTATTTAATGAAATATTTATAGTTATCCTTTACCTTAGTTGCCAAGTTCTAGCTGGGCTTTGGTTTTTCTAATTTTCTTCCTGCACAGCTTCACTATGTATCTGTAATCATCATAAGTAGCTTGCCCACTCTTCAAAGACCATAAACTTTCCTTTTGTTCTTGAGTTCCAGCCAAAGGTCTCTGTTCAGCCAGTCCAGCCTCCGTTGACAAAAAAACGTTGGTTTGTCTTCCATGACTTGGACATCACCAGCTCCTGCACCTTCAAAATTACTTCCTTAAAGTATTTGTAGCCTTCCTGGGCCTAGTCTCCCATGCTCTCCAAAACTACGCCCATCATGGGACCCCTTTCCACTGGTGGGATAAGGTACTGCTATTTGTTGCCAGCAGGTCTGGTATTGTGTAAATCAAGCAGAGGTCAAAAAACCCAAACCCCTGCGAGGCACAGCAGGCTCACAGCCATGTACTAATCCATTGGCCCATCATATTTAGTCCCTCATCATTCCCTATAACTGGAGGAATAGAGAACATGACTTGTGTTCCTGAAACACTTGACCTGTCACCCCAAGGCTCTGAAGTCCTTCTTCATAGTCCTTAGGAAAGTACTTCCTGTATAATTACTGCCTACCTGAAACTACAATAGGGGATAGTAATCTAAGGGCCATACAGTGGAAGCAAGTTTCTTCCTTACATCTTCAACCTGGGTCCCCAGGAGACAACAGACCCCCCTGCGTAGCGGGTCTGGTCTACATATTTGTCCTTCTGCTCCCTTCAGCAGAGAATCACCAATGACAGCGACCCATTTTTTCTTCACTGGGAAGGGTTTAATGCTAACTGTGGTCTGGATGGACTTTGTTGATGTCCCCAACTGGGAAGAACCATCATCACCACCATTGTCCAGCTGCCCCTGCAGAACACTGTACCTGTTTCACAGGGGCAGCAGGGGAGACAGAAGAATCTCTGGTGCTGGTGTACCTGCATCACTGAGCAGGGGCCTTTATACCACTGCCCCATCCCCTAATTCTTCACCATTGTTATTAGGGGGAGGAGAGGACAGGGAGTTCACTGCAGCAGGAGCACTGTCTGCCTGCTAGTTCCTCTCTGTTACCTGTTTGCAAGATGGCAGGGGATGATGTGCTCCATGTTGAGCGTCAGCTGGCTGGTCATATCTTGGGCTAGTAGGGACTGGTATCAATTTATCTCCCTCTCACATTCCGTAATGTTCCTCAGCCTCTCCACCTCCTCCTTCAGGTGAACTACAAGGCTGAGCAAGTCATTTAGCTGGCTGCATCTAACACAAGTGCTGTCTCCATCACCTAGCACTGCAAAGGCCAAGCTCTGGTACTGCAGCCTTTGCACTACCCTATTTTTTCGAGACTTTAGTCCAGGTCTCCACATTTTTCTTGACTGCAACCTTCTTTCTATGTGTGCCTGGGACCTCAGTATGGGTCTCCTCCTTTTTGCTGTGGCTGCAGCCATGGCAAAACAGCAGACACACTAGCACTATTAGGGTAGCCTTATTGGGGTGCAACTGATCAGCTCTGCCCCCACCAGCCAGTAGTGCTGGGCCAGTAGTACTGCCCCAGTGCCAGTAGTGACACTCGTCACTTACTGCACAGTGAAATAACATGCCTTCTGTCCTTTAGTAATGTGAATGGGTGGCTTACAGTTTCTCAGCATTCAGAATGGCTCATGGGAGTCACACACATGTGATTCCTCCTCTCTGTCCCTAATGTCCAACACCAAATCCTTGCCTACCCCGAGGCATTTTCTAGGCAGGGGGCATGAATGCAGAGCCATTGCCCTGGCAACACCCACACCATGTGAGCTGCTCTTGAAACATTATCTTGGAGTTCCCTGGATGAAGGAAATGAGTGAAGCCCCCCTGTACCTCGTGGTCAGTTGCTGCAGTTCTGGCCAGGACAGCTTCAAAGCAGCTAACCTCAGCAATCAAGTCTTGGTGAAGGAAAGGAAGGGGATGAACAATAGTCTATCCACTCAACAGGGCTAGCGGGGTTGAAGCATGCACTTGAAGACCTACCACACTGTGCAAGACAGTATAGTAAAGTAATTGAACATTTTGAATGTTTAACATGTTATTTCTGTTATGGTTTTGTGATGTCACTGCCATGAAAATCTGCTGAACTAGAATATTTTGCTGAATGTGTTTCCAGTCCTGCTTCAAATTGTTTCCATTTGCCTATGCAAAAATATTCATCACAATAATTTAAAACTGTTCTGAATGTGTATTTTTTTTCCTTGTCTGGTTTCTCTGGTTCTCTTAATAGAATCAAAGAATGGCTTGGGTTGAAAGGGATCCCAAGGATCATCAAGTTCCAATCACCCTGCCACAGGCAGGGCCACCAACCTCCAGATCTGGCGCTAGAGTAGGTTGCCCAGGGTCTCATCAAATCTGGTCTTGAACACCTCCAGAACAGAGTATTCACAGCCTCTCTGGGCAGCCTGTTCCGGCACCTCACCACTCTCTCTGTAAAGAAGTTCCCTCTGACATCCAACCTGAACCTCCCCTCCTTGAGCTTAAAACCATTCCCTGTTGTCCTATCACTGTCTGCCCTTTTAAATAGCTGACTCCCCTCCTATTTGTAATCACTTTTTAATTACTGGAAGGCTGCAGTGAGGTCTCCTTTCAGCCTTCTCCAGGCTGAGCAAGCCCATTTCCCTTAACCTATCTTCATAGGGCAGCTGCTGCAGCCCTCTGATCATCTTCATGGTCTTCCTCTGGACCTTCTCTAACAGCTCCCCATCTTTCCCTGTGTTGGGGCCCCAGACCTAGACACAGTACTCCAGATGGGACCTCATGAGAGCAGGACAATCACCTCCCTGTCCCAGCTGGCCACCCCTCTTCTGATGGCCTTCTGAGCTGCAAGAGCACATTGCTGGCTCATGTTCAGTTTTTCATCCATCAGGGCCCCCAAGACCATTCTCCACAGGGTTAGTCTCAGGGAGTTCTTGGAATGAATGGAAGTGATGTTTCCTTTTTTTCAGTCCCCAGGGACTTCATCTGACAGACACAACTTTTCAAATATGACAGAGTGGCTCAGGAACCACATCAGTCAGTTCCTTCAGAATCCTGGGATGCATTTCATCTGGCCCCATAGACTTGTGTACATTCAGTCTCATCAGACAGTTTTGGACTTGCTTTGTCCTTACAGTGGGGACGTGGAGGAATCCCTGCCCTCCCCCTATTCCCTCCGGTTCCCACCTAATGGCCCAGAGTTAAGAGCTTTAGGGATATGAAAAATACAGGAATCCTGGCTGACAATGAAGACCGAAGCAAGAAACTCATTTAGTACCTCAGCTTTTTCCGTATCTGTTGTAGCCAGTTCTCCTTTCTCATTTACCAAAGGAGGTATGTTCTCTTTGGCCTGCCTCTTCTGGACAGTGTATCTACAGAATCCCTTCTTGTTTTTAACATTCCTTGCCATTTCAGTTCTGTCTGCGCTTTGGCTTTCCTAATCCCTTCTCTGCAAACCCAGACAGTATCCCTGTATTCTCCCCAGGTGACACACCCTTGTTTCCACAACCAGTACAATTCCTTCTTTTCCCTCAGTCTAACTATCACATCCTCGCCAAGCCATGCTGGTTTCCCACATCCCCTTCTCACTTTCTTATTCAAAGGGATGGAGTGCTCTTGCTCTCTCAGAAAGGCATCCTTAAAGAGTAGCCATCTCATCCAACAATTCCTTAAACAGCCTAAAATTCACCCTCTGAAGTTCAGGGTCCTGACCCCACTCTTTGTCAGGCCCACATTCCTTGAGATAACAGATTCAACCAGGGCATGGTTGCTTCAGCTTATGCCTTCTCCAAACTTAATGCCTTTAACCATCTCCTCTGCACTGATGAGCACCAGATCAAACAGTGCTTCACCTCTTCACTAAATCAAGCACTTGCACCAGAAAGTTATCATCCACACATGCCAGGAGATTCCTGGATCTCTTGCAGGTATTGCAGGTATCTCTTGCAGGCTCACCATGCAGGTATCTGAGTGGTTAAAATCCCAAATCAGGAAGAGTGCCTGCAAGCATGATAACTCCTGCAGCTAAAGGAAGAAGGCCTCATCAGTAAGCTCTGTTTCATCAGGTGGCCTGTGGCAAACTTCTAGCAGCAAGTATCCTTTATTAGTCCTTTCCCTAATTCTAACCCAGAGGCTCTCAACCTGCTCCTCACTTTTTCTCAGAGGGAGCTCCTCACAGTCTATCCAGTCATGAAAATAGCAACTCCCTCACCCTTCCTGCCTAGCCAATCTCTTCTAAAAAGGCAATACCCCTCTACAGTCTTCATAATCTTTGTAATGGAATCTCTGCAAAGCAACAAAATAGAAAAGATTTCCAGTTCTTCAGGAAAATGAACGTAATCCTGAGAATTTTGTTAATCTCTCTCTTTTTTTTTTTTTTTCTTTTCTCCCTTAATAATCACTGAACTATCTTGAATTTTATTACTGCTTCCCTCTGTCTCCTTTCCTGACATTTTGAGTCAAGAAATCTTTTCAGAAAGGTTTCTTCAAAATTAGGTTTGAAGCATGTAAGATTCTCACTGCTAGCAGCAGACGCTAAAGGGTTTGGTGACAGGAAAGTGAGCCCTCTAAAATGGAGAAATAAAACATGAAAGAAAGGAGAAGTGCTTCTCACTTCATGAGGTCACAGTTTATAACTTCTAATAAGAAGTGGCTGAAACATATAACAAATATATTGATTTATTGTAGACTTAAGTGCTAAGTATATTCTGACACTAGAATTTATGCAATAAATTAAAATGTCAGGAAAGGTATTTGGAAGAGAAGTAAAAAGAAAAAAAATACACCCATCTGCCTCTTCTCCAAAGCTGGCTCTGCTATCACTCCCAAAGCAATGAAGCCAGCAAGGCCTCTGCTGCTCACCATCCTTTTAAAATGGTTTGTGTTTCCTGAAGAAAACTAAGTGCCTGACTGAAAACCCTCAGGATTCTGTACTGCTCATATTTATGTAATGACACACAATCACAGAATAACTGAGATGAGAAGAGACCTCTGGAAGCCATCAAGTCCAAAGCCCTATTAAAAAAATAAATAAATAAATAAAAATACCCAGGGTTGCACTGGACTCTGTTCAATCAGGATTTAAAAATTTCTGAAGATTGAGAGGCCAAACTAACTAACTCCAAAGGAAAAACTGTGTCCGTTTTCAGTTGGACCCACAGCAAAGAAAAATTTTGTTATTTTTCCTGTATTTCAGTTTGTGCTAGTTGCCTGTTTTTCTGTCTCTGGACAGTACTGAGAAGAGTTCAGTTGTTGTCTCCTTTATACTTCCATGAGGTAATCACACATATAGTTAAGTCTCCACATGCATTCTTTCCTCCAGGTTCAACAATCCCAACTCTCTCAGCCTTACCTTGTATGACAGGTGCTTCAAGCTCTTTATCATCTTTGTAGCTATTACTGGACTAATCCTACAATATCCACCTCTATCTTTACTGGACAGCCTGGAACTGAACATAGGACTCCAGGTGTTTCTCACTATTACTGCACAGGAAAGAATGACCACCTCTCTCCTACTGGCAATGGTCTTCTAGATGCAGTGCAGGAGGTTTTTCGATTTTTTTTTTTTTTATATGATGACAAATTCAGGTTGTTGTCCACTAATTCCCTCAAAGCCTTTTCTACAAAGGAATTTCAGTCCATGTTGGTCTGATAAAGTCTAGAAAAGCAATATTAGGTGCTCTCTTCTTTGCTATGTCAGTCATTTCATTGTTGAAGGCTATCAAGTTGATCAGAGATTTCTCCTTTGTAAGACCATGCTGACTACTCCACTCACCTGTTTGTCCTACATACATTTGGAAATTATTTCTGGTTTTGTTTGCTCATAGTCCCTCGCAGGAATCAAAAAGGACTAATTATTGTCTGAATTCCCTTGAAATAAATAAATTCTACCGCTCTTAAAAAGGCAGTAAAATGACGTGAGAAAAATCATTTGGGCAAATTCTTCCACGTTTTATCTTGTCAGAACTTAACTCTGTTGAAAATCTTTTTCAAACACATTGGCTGCCTCCCAGTGGAAAACCACTGATTTATCTCTGAGTTTAGTTGGTAGCCTGAGAGTGAATACTGCTAAAAACTGCTGGCGTGCTAATTGAAAATCATCTACAGAATAAGTAGATAGGTGCAAATCAGCTACTATAATCTTCTGCTCAGGGTCCAACTTTTCATTCTGTGGTGCATGGGATACTCTTTGATACAAAGATGTCTGAGAGAAGGCCCAGTATTAAGAAGATAGAAAAGTTACAGAGTATCTCAGGGTACTTTTTAATTGATAATTCCAATAGAAACTGCAGTGCTGCTCTTGTTAGAAGGGTAGTTACCTTCTTAACTGAGAACTGAACTGAGGTAGAAAGCTGATAGATTTGACTCTCAGCATGGCTGAAATATCTGTTAAGTGCAATATTGTATACTGATAAACTAAACCATCACGTATGTGGAAGCTGAATACCTGAGACAGGGACCTAACTACTATTCAATTACAAACTTGCTTTCCTTTTCATATTCTTTCAAGATCATCTATTATAATGCTAAGTATCTGGAAGCATAAGTTAGGCTTAATTTCATTCCCACACGTCTTCTAAAACATCAAAGAGAAATAGCAATATGCTGATTGCCAAAGGAAATGCACTGAAATCAATATTACTGAAGTTGAGGGGAAATATTCTATACATATTATTGCAATTACAGAAAAGAGAATCTTCATTTTGGCAGTGCTTGACTTTTTTTTTAGGCAGTGGTGCTTCCTCCTACAAAAGGGAACATATGGCTATATAGAATCTCTCACACAGACTTTCTAAATGTGGCTGTTTTCAGGAGTGGCAACAAGTTATAAACAGAATCAGGCTCATCATAAATCTGTCAAGCGATTTGTCCACCAACCCATGATGCTCTGGAGAGCAGCAAGTAGCCAATTAAATTATTGCTGATGGTACTCAACAGAAAGAGGTAGAGTTTTTCTACAAATAATAATAATTTGATCTTGAAATGGTAAAATGGCAATGATGAGTATCAGTTCCTGAATTTACAAAGTAATATCTGCAGTACAGACTGAGTTTTACATGATAATGGATTAAAGAACTCAGTGGCATATTCACACTACCTTTTCACATATAGTTCACGTATATAATTTTGACATGAGTCAGACCACAAAAATCTATAGTTAAACAATCTTTGAGAATATATGGGTACTAAAGAAGGAAAGTAAAACTAACATGATTTCGGTACAATATGGAGTATAGTGTCATAGAGTCGTAGAAACATGATATAACTTGGATTGCAGGGGACCTGAAAGACTGTCTTGTTCCAACCTCCTGTGCACAGTCAGGGAAATCTTCTACCTGGATGCCCAAAGACCCATCCAGCCTGGCCTTAAACATCATCAGGGATAGGACACGCAGGACTTCTCTGGCACCCTGTTGAGACAGGGTCACTATACCCTGGGTAAAGAATTTATCTCAAATATTTAATCCAAATCTCCTCTCATTTAGCTGAAAGCCATTACCTTTTGTTCTATCTGTTCTGTTTTGTTCACTACACTCCCTGGTAGAGTTCCTCCCCAACTTTCATGTCTTTTTTTGGTTTGGGGTTCCAGGCTTGAACACAGTACTCCAGGTGGGGCCTCATGAGGACAGAGCAGAGGGGCATAACCACCTCCTTTGTCCTGCTGGCCACCCCTCTTTTGATGCATCCTAGGCTACTTTTGGCCTTCTGGCCTGCAAGAGCACACCTATGCCATATATTCAGTATCCTCAAGTTATTCTTTGTAGAGTTGCTCACAATCCACTCATCCAGACAGTTCCTTTTTTCTGAATTAGTCCATCAATCCAATCTTTGCTGTTTCTAGACAAGGGAGTTGTGTGGGATACTGTCAAAAATTTTGCATGAGTCCAGGCAGATGACATCGATTGCACTTCCCTTAACCATCACTTCTGCAACCCAATTGTGTAAGGCCACCGAAGGCATCAGGGACTGTTTCTACTACTTTACTTAAGATCTCAGTTGGTATCATAGAATCATAGAATCATAGACCATGACCATAATGACCATCTAGTTTCAACCCCCTTGCTATGTGCAGGTTGGCCAACCACTAGACCAGACTGCCCAGAACCACATCCAGCCTGGCCTCAAATACCTCCAGGGATGGTTATCCACAACCTCTCTGGGCAACCTGTTCCAGTACTTCACCACCCTCTGTGTGAAAAATGGTTGTTTCAAGTTTGATCAAAAACAAACAAACAAGAAAAGAATGGGTGGGAATGAACCAATCCTCCTCTCCTCTCCTCTCCTCTCCTCTCCTCTCCTCTCCTCTCCTCTCCTCTCCTCTCCTCTCCTCTCCTCCTCCTTTTTTCTCATTAGTTGTGATTGTTTTGTATTTTTCTATCATCTTAAGACAATGTGCTTTTCCTATTCTTTCTCAACCACCTTGAATGGGTGAGATAGATGCAGGGTGGTGAGATACAAGCTAGCTGAACAATCCTTGTTTTCCAAAAGCTCCTACAATTACTGAGCAACTGAACTGCACTTCTTCAGACGATGATATGTGTAACCTATTTTGAAATATTAGTGAGATATTAGGAATGATTCAGTGGATGTTTTTTTCAACCAGATATATTTCATAAGTCAGGCTCATAAGATAACTAGCAGTAGGCCATATTCTGTATAAAACATACTTTTTTGATTCAATAGATTCAGCATTTTAAAAAAATAGCTTTTTAAAACATGAAATTTGTACTACTTTTTTCAGCCGTACGGTTGAAGCATAATTGCCTCTTCATCTACCTTTACTTGGAGAGTAAGGTGGAAAGAATATTTGTTACTATTTCATGGCTCATTTACAGAAAATACAGTTTTGATGTAGGATTTTTGAGATTTTCTGAAGGTAATTTTTTATTAAAATGTAATTATGCAAGGAAGACTAGAGTGAAGAATGAATGTCATTTGGATAACTTTATTTGGATAATTAAAGCTACACCAGACATAATTTGAAACTACTAAATTGTCTCAAAAGTTTAGCAACATCTTTTTTACTGTGGTAAGATCAACTTTTAGAATAGAGGTGTAAAAAAACATCATTCAAGAAAAAGCATAATGATGAATGCATAAGATTAAGATCATTATTAGAATTATACTGAAAGTTGGACTAAATTTATATGACAGAACATCACTGTTCTCTTTTGAGTTCTGTCACTCTTTTTGAAGCTTCAACACTGTTGATTGCAGACTGCACTCCTTTCATAAAAAGGGGAGGCAGCTTGCTAGAAATCATCAGATTTGCAGACAGCAGGATTCTTGAGGCTGTAAGGAGGGAAGGACTGTGAGATGATCCACGCAAATTTCCTTGCTTGGATTACAGTCCAATCTGTAAAGTTTTGAGCAGGTGAAAGGAAGATTGTCAGTGCATATGTCTGTAGAACCAGGGAGCAGAAGCAGCAGATGCCAACCCTAGTGGGGCTGTTTGAAACTTCTTAGTTCCCATCTTCAGTCTTTCCTGAATGGGATAATATCTACAGAAAATTACTGTTTTTGTGGTGTCACACAGTTCACATAAACAGTAGCAGACCTGTAATGGCTTTGATTTATACCAAGGCCACATGAGATTAGCTAAAAGACCATCCCACAGACAAACATGGCACTATATTTGGCAACAGGCAACTACTACTTTCAAGCCTGAGAAATACAGGTCATTTTAAGGAAGGACAGAGAGAGACAAAGAAATGCCAGTTGTGGTGGATGTTGTGCCACCTTTCTCTTCACCTACAGAAGAAAAGGATTAGTTTGCTTGGTCAGCTGTCATACTAAGAGAAGTTGGTCTAGGTTGAAGGTTCACACATCAGTGGGTGCTGGTGAAAAGGAACCTACAAAAGATTCTGGAGGTGAGTTTTGAGATAAGATTCCCAGTGACTAGAGAAGTGTAATGTTCTTTATTTCCAAATAAAAAAGTTAATACTTCAGCCTGCTTCTGTGGAATGTGCCAGAGACCCTGCATATTGTGGTTACAGATGAAAAATAAAGTCAGTGAGAGAATCACTGATTACCCTTGAAAACACATTGCTAACTGATTCACAAGATAGGGATACAAATGTAGCTGTAGCTAAGGAACTTTTTTGAGAAAAAAAAAAAATTAATCTCCATGGTATCAAACCTGAAATGGCTCAGAGGATGTTGCTGGCAGAAGCTGGTGGAAAACTTCTCCAGTCATAGGAGTTATTCTTGAGCAAAAGCCAAAGGAATCAGGCGTGACTCGCTTTGTCAGCTAGTATATTTTTGATCATCGGAACAATCAGTTTGCATCTCAAAGATAATCAAAGCAATATAATTTGACAACCTGCTAAAACCTATGAGATCAGGATGCCTCTCCTAGAAATAGGGTGCCATTAAACATCATCATCACCGTCACCACTGTTCCTGCAGAAACCCTAGCGGTTTCAGCATTATCAGTTTCGATTAACAGAAATAGTTCATGAAGGATACCTGTCTGGCTTATAACATTTGATTGCTTGAAAACACATGCTCCATTTTGCATAATGCAATTCCCTTAACTTTTACTACAGATATTGTAACTCACTAAGAGTGCACATTTTTGGGAAGGGCAGTTGTATTTACTGTGAAAGGAAAAGTCTTGCAAGATTTTTATTTTGGGAGCTATTAATGATGGGTTTAATAAACTCAGAAGCAATAATGCTATAGCTTAACATGAGGATGAAAGCTCAAGCACATTCATACCAGGCTATGCACTAGTATTGTCTTCGTGATGTAGACATAAGTTAGAAACTGATTATCATGCCAACTATCGTCTGTATTCCTTACAATAACTGCTGCTTTTCTGGGTGTTCAGATCTCAGCTCACTACTATACACATTCCCTTTCTTTTATCATCAACATGTTACCATTGGAAAACTCTATTATGTTTTAAAATTTGGCTCTTATAAAGCTGCCTGGAGTGGATCCTGCTTGCCACTTTTGATTAGCTACAAGTTTTGCTCCCCTTCTCTCTTGTTTGATACATTGCAAGTAGGTCTCTGGGGTCTATGCAGTTTCCAGGCTTGTGATTGTACCAGACGCATTAAGACGTGAGTGAATTTTTGGGCTCCAATGCACACTAATAAAAACAACAACAACAAAAAAAAGATTTTGCAGTATATTGTATTTATGCTTCACCTTTTAATATGAATATATGCTGAATTTGGATCCAGTGCAGCCAGCTTTGCAGAGAGAATACTTTCATCTATATCAACATGATAGCCAAAAGATCTGCAAAATATAAATGCACTCTAATTGTAAAAATATGAGGTTGCATATTACAGAAAATTCAGTTAATTTATAATTTTCTCCAGTTTCTTTACTTTACACATAAATGTTTCTGTCAGAGCTAACACACACAAAAAAATCTGTGAAGAGCTACACACACATTGAAAATACTGGCCATGCAATTAGCATTAAAATGAGTGATTTCAGCAGCTAAGTTCCCATGGAACCCAAAATTCTAATGAAGGGTTCTGGGTTTAGAAGTCTATAGCTAAGTCGTTCAAAGGAAAAACATGCTAATCAAGAAAACTGTTCTTTGGGTCTGCTTAAAAGTGGCACACCCCGACTATTGCATAGATCTCACTTTAAGTACTTAAAGGAAAGGGAAAGCAAGGAGAGGGAAGAGAAACAGAGAGATCTGAAGCCTATTAAGAAGCAGATGGCAGACAACCATTGACGACTCTGAACAGAAGCCACGACCAGGACCATAAAAAATATAATGATTTTGGTTTTTTTTTCTTCTTTCCTTCACATGCTGAGTGTTGACCTTTTAATCTTTAAACTATATCAAAGACTTAAAATAACTGCCTGAGTAGGTGCAATGATGCTGATTAATTTTGTGTTGTTAGCTACTTTAGTCCTGTGTTTTCAAATATGAGAGTTCTCAACTTCAATTCAGTAGGATGAAAACAAGAAAAATGGTAACTATATGAGTTTGTCAAAGAATGTGGAAAAAAAAATACTGTAATTAAAAGCCACTGTTGAAAGAACAAATGGTAAAACAAATGACAGCCTAGTGTGTGAATAAACAGATTGAAAGCATTTCTACATTCTCAGTAATCCTAGATGAGCTGACAACTGTAACAAAGTGAGAGGGGGACGGGAAACCTGTTGATTAGCACAGCTTCCTGCTGTCATGAATCCCATTTTAGTCTCATCTTCCATGCTATTTCCATGCATACTAAACTAAGAAACCACAAATAATGCAATGTAGCGTATCCTGGTTGCTTTCTAGGCTGCTGTGCAGAACTAGTAACTTCTTTATAGGTTTTCATAACAAAATCTGTGTGTTCACTTTACCTCTTCTGTGAACACAGCAGTTACATCTGGCAGAAGCACTGGGGCTCTCTGCGCTACCCTTCAAGCCTCCATAATTATTTACTCTTCATTACAGCAGTCATTAAAACGGTAGTGAAGGCTATTTGAAAGTGCCTAGCAATGAACATCTTTACAGATTTCTAATATTGCCATTTTTACATCCCCTCTTAAATATTAAAATAACTCAGAGTTTTAATTTAAACTGAAGCAGCTTCATTTGAAATCTTGATATTGAGGTGGAATCTCACTGCATGTTCTTTCACTTGATTTTAATTTTTATTCCCCCCCTTCCTCAAATAAATATTTCTTAAAATTATTTTCTAATTCTACACAATCAAAGAAAGCGTTCTTTCTTAGAGTTCCCCCTTGACATTCCTTTAATTGTTTCAGTGGAATACATCTTTCAAGCCTTTACTGCTCCACTCAGAATGCTGCTGTTTGTTGTTTTGGAAACCAGCATTTTAATTGCGGGTAAGATAAGCAGGAATGGAAAATAGTTGCTGTCTGATTTTCATACCATATAACATTCTACCTGCAAGATATGCCTATAGTATATTTTCACTTCACGTTTATAAACTCTCATGGATTTCAGATCTGAATGAGTTTGCTTGAAATTTCTGTCTATGTTTAAAGATTTTCTTTGATAAGAATTTAAATGTTTAAATATTTTCATTATAAGTAAGATAAATGAAATATTGTTATATTTATTTTCTCCCGAGGAAAGAGAAGATGTAAACTGAACTATCTAATTTCAACATAAACATTCTGAGAGTTACCATAGTAATTGGTGCTAGCAATTTTAGTACTCACATACTCCCCTAAAGTTTGACAGTCTCTGAATTTACAAGCAGTGACTCCTGAGAAGAAATGTTCTTAGAGCTTTCCAGCGTAGTTGGCTGATGGTAGCTGACATGGAGGGCCTTACAAAAAAGGCCCACAGAGATGGAATAGACTCAGCATGCTTGATTTGTGACCACTTTGATTCTGAACTTATTTATGATAGTGGTTTCATATGTTGTTCCTTAATGGTATTTCTATGTCATGAGTAGGAATTACTGTACTGTGCAGATGTAGCACTTCCAGTAGACTCCCTCTACTGGTCCCCTTGAGGGGAGGCCCTTTGTAATGGAAACTGGAAAAAATGACACATAAAGAATTATGGACTCTTAACATTTTAGAATGTCACTAACAAACCTGTACTGACAATTTGACAAATTTTGTTAGATTTTTCAATTTTAGTAATCTGAGTTTAACTATACTAGGACCTATGAATATGCAATTTTCCTCTTATTAAGAACATAAGAAAAAGTGTCAAGAGCATTCATTTCCAAGTTAGATTGATATATTCCTGTTTTCTCTTATTTTGACAAGAGTGTTGTGAAGAAGTCTGTACAATTGTTATGTCACAGAGCCATGTGTCAAGCAGTCAGCAGATACTAGATTGTCTGGGAAAAATACAGACTCTCCACATGAAGGATTAATAAAATGTAGCTTGATGGGAAGGAAAAGGAATGACAGAAAGATCTGCTTCCTAATTTGTTCTTATTGTCCACAGTCTGTCTTCAGTCTAAGAATAATGGCTTGAAGACAATAAGCCCTCCATGTACTCAACAATCTTTTTATGACTATAGTAAAGTTGTTGTTTTGACTTTCATTCTTTTCATTATATTACTCTGCCAGATGCAAGACTTCTTGGAGAAAAAAAAGAATAGATTTGGGGACCATATGTCCTATATGCAGCATGTAGTTTCCTTGAGATGAGTAATGGCCACATTTGTAAGTGGTGCAAGGTTCATTTTTAATTCTTTATTAGGACTGGAAAAGTCCTGAACAGTGGGACTCAGTATTCATACAAATCTCCTTAACTCCTGAAATTTCAGTTCAAGTACTTCTGGATAAAACAGTAAACATTTTAAAAAATAGAAAAAAATAGATAAATCAGCATAATACAAACTGTATTTATTTGCAGTTCCACTGACTGAACAAAACGACAAAAACAACAACAGAAAGTTGAAATCATTAGAGACATTGAGTTGAATTCAAGTAAGAAAACGTAGCAAATATTAAAGTGGTTACTCAGCGCTTTTTTTTTTAATCTTCAACAATCTTTATTCTTTTTGTTTGTTTTATTCACTGGACTGAATGGTCATATGAGAGAAGGAAAAGGAATTAAGGCATCCTTCTAGCTGCTGATGAGAACAGGTGTTCAGATAAGTTGTGAACATCGAACATCTGCAACAGCGGGCTAATTTCTGAGTACTAACAGAGGTTTCTGACATATGTTATGCAAGGATTGTTTAAGTTACTTTAACTGTCACCAGAAGGAAAATTTGAGAATATTTAAATACATTTGAAAAAATTTGAGATTAACTTCCTATTGTTTCTTTATCAGAAATTATTGTGTAACGTGCAACAGAGAACCTGTAGAAGAAGTAATCTATATTTTCTTCTTATACGTTTTCTTGTTAACACTTTATTGCTTCTAAGTTTCTGTTGTATTTAGCTGTCCTGTTGCTCAGTTGTCCTGAAATAAATGATTTGTTCATAGAGGGTGTGTACATATTATACAGGTAGTACGTAATTCTTAGAGTATCTTGCAGATATGCCACTAATCTTCAGCATCACATTGTTTGTCCAGAGAACTCCTGAAATGGGAATATATATATATTAATTTTCCTGAAATTAGTATGTATATATATATATTCCTACTTGATTTGGTATTTTCAGTTACATATATCTGTTTAAACTGCTCTGTGTCACAGCAGAATTACATGTTAGTAACTAGTGAATGGTCAACCTCGAAAAGTTCAGTTGAAGTGCCATGAATTTTAGAATCCTATCAAAGTGCTTGAGTTGTAAAATTGGTCTGAAAATCTCAGAAGTACAGACTCTCCTGAAAGACTTGTAATTTCTGGGCAGGGAAAATTGTGTCATTGCGCTGTCATTTTATAATTATTATCTTTATTTTTCTGAAATCAGATATATGAAAATGGTCATAATTTAGACTGAAAGAAATTATTTAGAAGCAGCAGATAGAAAAGATAAAAAAAATTCATTGCAAAAATCAGATGCAATTAGAACATCCTGTAGGTGCATTCCATATCACTAGCTAAGACAATCCTAAATTAATTTCAGCACAAGTGTTCAGAGGAAGAAAAGAACAGAAGGATATAATTTTGGAAATGTATTTGTATTACAGGAGACTAATTATTTTTCTATTTTTGATTTGTAGAAAATTGAGTCTAACTGGACAAACACCCATTTATTTATCCTCAGTGAACTCTCTTTGCTAATGGGATATATTTAAATATTCATCTTTTTGTACATTAAAGAAAGTATTTGGTCCTTATTCTTGTATATCCTATGAGTTACATCACATTACAAACCCTAATACTCTCGGAGCTAGCTCAGACATGCTATAAATTAACTTTCACATGATTTTTTCACTGGGACAATAGTAAAACTATTTACTGCAAACAAATAGGTCTTGGTTTCCCTGAAGGTATAGAAATTAGAAAGTAAAATGCACACATGTATTTTCTCTTTGTCATGTACTACAGGATGTGCGCATGATGTTTAAAGTTAAAGAACAAGTTTTCATGGCAGATTTTTGTATGCAGACCAACATTAATTACAGATGAAATGGAAGATATACCATTTTTGCTTTCTTCAGCACAGAATTGATAGGGACCTGAAAGCAAGGTGGCACTACCATGCGCTTTCTTCACAACAAAACTACAGCCAGCTTTTGTGGATATGACCTTTGTTGTCTTTTCTCACGAGAAACTGTAATCTTTTATAATGATAATTATGTAGTGAATTACTTTGTATGTAAGGAAATACAGTGAAGTGTGAAATTTTTAAGAAGAGGTGACAAACATAAAGATTTTTGGTGGACTGTGGGTGATGTTGTATTTACAATTATAATATCTCCTGATCTGAAAGGCTGATTTCTGCACTTCTTCTTACATGTGCAGTCTTTTCCATAAGACTCCCAGGTAGCACATTTCTAAGCCATTTGGCTTATCTCTCCTGCTTTTCAGTGTTGCTTCAGGCTTGCTGTATTTCCCCAGAAATGTGTTGCCTGCTTTAAGATGTGACATATATTGGGTATCTGGCTGTTTTCCTTGCATAGATAGATGCATAGATCTACATAGATAACCTTGCATGTTTCCTTACACAGTGAAGAAACTTAAAGCAAACAGAAATGTAAATGAGAAGAAAACAGAAAGTCTTTACCAGTGTGCACTTTCAGTTTACAGGAGAACTGGACTTGAAGTGTTGCTGTACATATTTAGATTTTCTAGTCATGATGGACAGGTTCACTTCACAACACTATTTTCATTTCACAACAGAAGTATACACTACACACTAAATATTTTAATGCAAATATTTTGAAAAATGAATACTAAAATATAGCAAATAAAAATGTGATACTTAAAACAACAAAATACTATTGTGATGACAACGTCTTTAAATATATTTCCATTGTCTGAGTTCTTTATACCAAAATAAGATAATGTGTAATACTTCACAGACAGAAAACTGTGTAAAAGCTGTGTCTTAAATGCTGGCTATACCATTACAATTAAGAATTTTAAAGAAGAATGTTATAAAAAATTATTCTACTGTTAAATTAGTTATTTGTTGTGGCAGGAGAGTCATGGACTCCACTGCTGATGCATAATGAAGACCCATATAGTAAATGCTTACAACCTTTTATACCAGCACAACAATCCTTTGGTCACAAGTACCAACCTGGCGCCTCATACATGTTTAACGTCTGCAAGTAGCTACCAAGCTTGTTTATTCATTTTCAAGGTAATGACTTTCTTTGTCCCACAGTACTTAGTTTCTATCTTGCATGTCTTCCTTTGATTAAACTGTGTGTTGCTTCATAAATAATATTTCTCAAACTTATATACATGTATTTTAAAGTTTTTTGTTTGTAAAAGGTCATTTTTAGTCTGTAAAATATTTTATAAAAATAATTGAAAAGGAAATATTTATGTGAGAGCAATTAATTTCATGTTGTTTCTAAGTGAGAGCTGATCTTTCCATTTTGATTTAAACAAGGAGATGTCAGCCATTTATCACTACCTTCTGTCTTAAGAATAATCATTTTAGTATAGCAAAAGACAGCAAAAACTCCCTTGTTTGTGTTGTTTTTTTTGTTTGTTTGTTTTGTTGTTTTTTTTTGGCAGATAACTCTGCAGGCAAATGCTAGTCACTTTGACTGCAACTTACCAATAATTTTCCTTACAGAGTTCAGCATCATATGTGACTTTTGAAACAAATGCAGTAGGAGAAAAATAATAATTTGCCACAAGAACTTGAAATACTTTCTAGAGCTTTCAATAATCACAATATCCTGTTCTGCAATATGTGAAGAACTTTATTTCTGAATATCATTTACACATTTCTTAGTCCTGCCAATTTGTTAAGGAAAGTCTGAAACACTGATTGTCCTGTTATGATACCCTAGAACTATTACAAATACCACATTCTTGATATACCATGTCAATTTTTTAATATTCTTTCTACTGAAAGGAAAGTGTAAAAAAAAAATCACTCCTGAAAAAAAAAAAAGCACCAAACCATCAGTGATTTCCGTCTCAAAGTCACTTCTGGTGTGATTGATTAATCTTTTTAATAATACTGTGTAAATTATTCTCTCTTTGCTGGAATTCCCAGTCATAGGTACCCTCCATGTACACATAGGTTAGGCACCCTGAAACATCCATAAGATCTCTATAACAGTCTGCTTTCTTCCTATATGGGTGCAGCAGGTAGCAACCTTCTATTGATACAAACATGGTGACAAGTCCATGCAATGGTTGGGCTGATGTGGAAATCCAGATGGAGGGCCACTACCTTTCTAGTCTGATGAATGCATCCAGACAGACCTAAGAAGTGACAGAGCTACCCAGATCTTCAGTTGCAAAGAACTCCAGAACGAAGTCCTGTCATGATTTTGTAATTTTTTTGTCAGTATTCCACATCATAACATCATGTAAAACAGTGGGAGTTAAAGAGTTATTATTCTGGTTCTGTGGACTGCTTTTTTGGGTCTTTGGTTCTCAGAGGGGAGGGGAAGAGTGGCACTCCCCAGAAGACTTCACACCCAGACAAAGAAAGCAGGAGCTTCCTGGCAGGTCATGAATCTCTCTCTTTGTTTGCTGAGGAGGAGTACATGGTCCCTGATTGTTTTCACCTGCAGTGGTAGAGTAAGGCCTCAGTTTTGGACACTCTCATTTTGTTTAATTTGTTGGTCTCAATTACAATTGTATTTTGTTGCTCTGTATTATCTTGCATTCTGAGATCATAATTAGTAAATTAAGGTTCCTCCTCACGTCGTTGCCATTGCTCTGTTTTTAGACCCATCTGCTATCTCCCTTCCTTTCCCTCTTTCCCCCACTCCCATGGTGAGGACACATATGTCCCCTGCCCTATTAGTCACTGGGCCAGGCAGGATAAGCTGGTAAACCATTAACACCTTTTTTTTTTTTCCCTTTTTTTTTTTTTTTCTATTTTCCTTTTTTTCTTCTAGGCCTGTGACCCCTGTCACAGACACAGATCTAGAAACAACTTTGTGACAAGTCCCCCAAGTGCCCGAGAGCAAACAATATTCTTGTGGGAGGACGTGTTCCTAACGGTGAACATTTTGAGCAAATGGACAGGTTGTGTGAGGGAATCACCAGACAGTGCAGTACTCGGGAATCAGAGATACAAAGTGATGTATGGGTACTGTGCAGTGACATGGGCAGATGAACAACCCCGTCTTAAGTTCCCGCAAAACAGAAAAGCCAGATTTCAACGCTGAGGAGACAGGCTGCAAGAAAAGAGATACTAGCCTATCATTTCTACTCAGGCTCCCAAAGTGCCTCTACCCAACAGATATGAAGGTCTGAGGTTGGAAAAAGGAGAGGCTGTGGGTAAAGGACAACCAAATGAAGTTGGCTCAACCAACCATCCATATTAGAACCACTGCCACACAGACACACACAAAACCCACCTCTCTCTCTAGAGAAGTTTTCTGTCTGCAGATAGATATGACACCATATGGTATGGAATATCCCGTCAGCCAGTTTAGATCAGCTGTTCTGGTTCTGTCCACTCCTAGCTTCCTTTCCCCCCCCCCCCCCATCCCCCCCCCCCCCCCCGGATCCGGCCCCAGAAAAAAAAAAAATACTCGATTGTGCCTGCCGCCCGCCCCTACC
>JAPSGF010000125.1:417225-431556 GCA_035772895.1 Perdix hodgsoniae | reverse complement strand
CCCCCCCCCCCCCCCCCCCCTCCCCCCCCCCCCCCCCCCCCCAGTGCTTCTGGAGAAGCTGAAAAACAGAAACATTATTGGCTCTGTGCAGCACTCTTCAGCACAATTAAAACATTGGTGTGTTATCAACATCATTTTTCTCCCAAAGCCAAACCTTAGAATCATAACACACAATGAAGAAAGTAAACTCTGTCCCAACTGAAACCAGGACAAGACAAAATGTTACTGGATCTGGTGCTCACCAATGCAGATGAACTCACCAAATAAGTTAATATTGTAGGGAGTCTGAACTATAGCAACCCTGGTTTAATTTGTGATCCTGAGGAATACGGGCCTGGAAAAAAGCAAGGTGAGGATTCTGAGCTTCAGAAGAGAAAATTTCAGGCTGTTTAAGGAGTTGTTGGATAAGATCCCTTGGGAAGCTGTCTTTAGTGACAAGGGAATAGAGCAGAACTGGCAGCACTTTAAGGATGCTTTTCTGAGGGCACAAGATCTCTTCATCCCCCTTTTCATGAAATCAAGCAGGAGAGGCAGGAAACTGGCATGACTGAGCAAGGACTTGCTGATAAAACCGAGGAATAAAAAGAAGGTGCACAGGCTGTATATGGGTGGCCTAGGATAAACACAGAGGTGCCATTCAAACTGGTAAAAGTGAGATCTGGAAAGCTAGGGCACAAATCAAACTGAACCTAGAAAAGGATGTGAAGAATAACAAATACTCAGAGAGCGCTTGCAGCCTAGAATGCCAAATGTGTCCTGGGATGCATCAAAAGAAGGATGACGAGGAGGACAAGGGAGATGGTTGTCCCTCTCTACTCTGCCCACATGAGGTTCCATCTGTAGTATTGTATTCGGGTCTGGGGCTCCCAGCACAAGAAAGTTGCGGAGCTGCTGGGACAGTTCCAGAGGAGGGCCATATGTCGTCAGAGAGCTGGAGCACCTCTCCTATAAAGAGAGGCTGAGGGAACTGGACTTATTTGGCCTGGAGAGGAGAAGGCTCCAGGGAGATCTCATTTTGGCCTTTCAGGATCTTAAAAGCAGGAGAGACTTTTTCCAAGGTCTGAGAGTAGTAGAAAAGGGGTACAGCATTAAACTAAGAAATGGGGTATTTATGTTAGATATTAGGAAGAAATTATTTACCAAGGGTACAGTGAGACACTGACACAGGCTGCCCAGATAAGCTGTTAATGCCCCATCCCTGGAGATGTTCAAGATCAGGTTGGATGGGGCCCTGAGCAGCCTGCTCTAGTGAGTGGCAGCCTTGCCACTGTCAAGAGGTTGGAACGTGTCCTGCTTTTAGTTGGGACAGAGGCAGTTTCCTTAATAATGACTGATATGATGCTATATTTTGACTTTGGGAGAAACACAATGTTGATAACACTCTAAATTAGTTTTAGTTATTGCTGAGCAGTGACTAAACAGAGCCAAGGATGCTTCAGCTTCTTTTACTGTCCTCACAGTGAGGGGGGATGGGGATGCAGAAGGAACTGGGAGGGGACAGAATCAGGACAGCTATCCTAGACTTGACAAGTAGATATTCCATACACATAGATCATGTGAAAAATCTAAACCAGGGGTGGGGGGGGGGGGTGGAGTTGGCTGGGGGGAGTCTGCTTTTGCTTGGAGACTAGCTTAGAATCGGTGAATGATGAGCAGTTTTATTGTGCATAACTTGTTCTGTAAATATATACATAAACATATATTAACTTCACTGTTTTTTCTCACTTCTGTTTTAGTGGATAGATTTTATCTCAACCTACAAGTTCAACTTTCTTTCTGATTCTCTCTCACATCCCATTGGGAAGGAGGGGTAGTGAGCAAAAGGCTGTGTGGTGTTTAGCTGGTGTTTAGGTTAAGTCACAACAGAAATAAATGATCTTTAAGGTCCCTTTCAAACCAAGCCATTCAGTGATTTCATGATGAGTGCATTACTATCTGTGTGCTACTCAGACCTGACCTACAACTACTGCTCAAAAATAAGTTGTTTCTCCTAGCTGCTCTTACCCTGGTCTCTGCTTTCAGACACTTCAGCCAGTGTGAATTTAGAGCTACTGGTGGCAAGATAAGTCGCATGCTAACCAACTTGATTGCAGTGGAGAATGTGTGGGCATGGCTATGGCATTTTTTCTTCTAATGTGGGACATCTTGAATAATATGTACTCAAATAGGAAAATATTGCTGTCAGTGTGGTCTGAACTTACAAGCAACAACCAATGGTTTCTATCTTCTCTGATACCCCAAGTCAAGGATGATGATCAGTGAAACAAAAGCAGCACAGTCTCCAGGTTATGCTGTCATGAAGTGTTACGTAGCAGCCAGAACCTGCCACTGGGGAAAGCAGATGGATAAGAATGTGTCTCAGTAGCTCTGAAAGACCACTTTGAGTGTGGGTAACAGAATGTACAACATTAATTTCAGAAGAATCTTTACAATTAAATCTTTTGGCTTAAAAATGACTAATGATTTAGTTCAGATGCTATATGGTTTTATTGTAACAGAAGTTACGTGTGAATTTTGTTTTAGAAAATGGTCATTTCTTGGAATTTTTTTTCTTTTCCCAGTGCAAAAGATCCATCTGAATGGCAAAAGAGGTAAATATTATAACTGTTCATGAAGAAGAGCTGAAGAAATTCACCAGACTGCACAAACAAGTAGAATGGTAAATGTTCTGTAGTATGTCTTACTTTTAGACCATCAGTTTATGGGAATACAAGAAAAACTGTTTAGAGCAGCAACTGTGGAGCAAGACAAACAGCATGAGAACCATGAGAACCACATCTCTAGAAGAAGGAATGACTCATGGCTCTGATTGGATAAGTGCCCACATGCAAGGTTAAGTAGAATAATCTGTTGACGTGTAAAGATGGATGGGAAAGTTGTAAGGGTGGATTGGAAAGCTAAAAAAAAAAAACAACTTGTGGATGTATATAAGTGATGTGAGAACCTGCATTTGAATTTCACTTGAATTATATGGATTGTTCATGTTCACTTGAATTATATGGATTGTTCATACCTGAGTCTGTGCATTAGACACTGCATCAGTGTAACAAAAACTGTGCCAGAAAAGTTCATATTCAAATTATATTTGAATGTCAGATAACAGCAAAGCAGTATTCCCAAGTATTCTCTAGGTGTATTCCTTGGAAGTATGAGTAACATAAGCCCTTGTGTACCCAGTGCTTTGTAGTGTTCATATAATTCTAATAGTACTTCATGAGAAAGAACAGAAAATACTGGAGAAGAGAAATTATTTATTTTTAAATTCAGCATCTTATTGAATCCTCATTAAAAACATTCTGGGTGCACACCAGAGCCTAATTTTATGTGTCAGTGATATGATTCTCTCAAACTCTCCAAACCTGGTAGAACAAATTCTAGATTAGATCAGTAATTTTAATCTATTTTGCAGCTGCTCTGGCCAGAAATCTGACACGGGATTTCTAAATTAAAATTTTTTTTTTCACTGTTATGGTTTCATTTGATGTGTAATCATAAGGAAGAGAGAGTGGTGAAATTTCTGGAAGAGATATTTATTGAAAAAATTCTTGACCCAGATGTCTAGGAAGTCTTAATTCTCTTTGCATTTATTGTTCATGGCTGTGGGGCTTCAATGAGGGAGAGTAGTCCATCAACTCTGATTGATTGAATGATACAGAAAGTACCCTAGACTTTCCTAAGTGTCCTCAGTTACTTAACTTATACAGTGATAAAACTTGTGGCCCACCTATGAAGTGCTGTCCACATGAAGCGATGTCAAGGAATTTTCCTTTGCATGACAAGACTGTTATTTCTAATTTATCCTCACATTCCCTCACCTGAACAGCAACTCACCAGCCTGTTCCATTTAATCCAAAGGGAGTGAGTTTCAACCACACAGCTTATGAGGCCTTCAATACTTGGGATAATGGCCATCCCTGGAAGAGAGAGGAAGGGAAGTGAGCTAACTAGTTTAGTAGCAATTGCACAGAGAAAAAAATGAGGGGCTGTTCAGCACCTCACACCAGTCCTGCAATGTGTGGCCTGTCTGTTTATCTGATATACCTGGGTGTCATGGTTTTATGATATTTGTTATCGGTATTCCACATCATAACATCATGTAAAACAAGGGGAAATAAAGAGTTAATAGTCCAGTTCATGGACTGACAACTTTCTGTATGCCTGGTTCTCTGAAAAGAAGAACTACATGCCTCAGCGGACTTTGCACTCAGAGGGGAAGATAAGACCTGCAAATCATGAGACTCTCTCTCTCTCTCGCTGCCAGGCAGTGTGTGGCTGTGCTCCACTCTGGTTCAGTTCAGAGTAAGGCCTTTGGTTTTAGACGTTCTCTCTCTCATTTTATTTGATTCATTAGCCTCAATTCCAATTATATTGTATCATATTGTATTATCTTGTATTCCAATATCATACTTAGTAAAATTAACTTTTTTCCTCAGATTCTTGCCTCTGTTCTGTGCTTGGGCGCAGCTCCCATCTTCCTACTGTCCCCCTTTCCCTTTCCCTTTCCCTTTCTGGGCCTGCGGGCCTACAGGCCCACTGTCATGGACAGAGATTGATCTAGATAACTCTGTGACACCTGGAAAGATGTGCAAGGCTGGAGAAAAGGAAACTCTTCTTTTGGCATGCCGTGCTCTGCAAGAGGCAGTGGTGACTCTCCTGCAGAAGATGGGGTGATGCTTCACATCATGAGGCAGGGCACTGTCTTTACACCCCTTTTCATCTGCATTCACACCCTGGGATAAAGGAACAGTTGTACCCTCTCTGGAGAGTCAAAAACAAAATCCATGTTTTCAATGAGGACTAGCACACAGACATAAGGTAAATCAGCTCCAGCTATTGGTGTATGAAACCAATGAGGAATTTGTTGACTCAGATAATTAGAGAATAATACACAAGGGAACTTAAATGACTCAAGTTTGAAGCTGTAGAACAGGTGAATTCACATAATTCAGTGCTTAAATCCAGCACATTTGTGTTACTGCTGTATCCCCAAGTTCTGGCCATTAATAGTTTAAGGACTGCAAGAGAGCTGAAATCTAACTGATGTTAAGAAATAAGCTGGCGGCATCACAGGACTGAGTATTAGGCCATGAAAAGTTCTTAATTCCCTCTGGAATCCAAGGATGACTCACGGAAGCAATTTGGAAATTTGAATATGAAACAACTGAGTGTACAAAGGCAAACCCATTGCTAAAGTGAAGTAGCACAGAGGTGAAATGCTA
Source organism: Perdix hodgsoniae (assembly GCA_035772895.1). NCBI lineage: Eukaryota > Metazoa > Chordata > Aves > Galliformes > Phasianidae > Perdix > Perdix hodgsoniae. The sequence continues at coordinate 426,337 of JAPSGF010000125.1, read as the reverse complement.
CATTTGCTCATTAAGAGTAAAAGGTAAAAAATGTTTGTCATTGGTAGTATTAATTCATCTAACACTTACAGAGAAGTATGATTGTATGAATGACTTTCAGAAGAAATACAGGAGCTGCCTTATAATTGCCCATCTTCACATAACTGTTCAAGCACCGGGAAACCTGACAAAGTGCCACAAATTAAGCAAAACTCCAGGCGTGGTGAAATTATCATATCATAAGCTACTTTCATGCAGCCCTTACTTAAAGAGCACTGTTCCTCTAATTAGAGGTCAGCCCAGGGTTATTGCCACAACGGGAAAGGATGTCGACCTCTACATTATTACTGTGGCTGACATTGTACTGGATTTCAAAGTGATATATGCTCTAGGCTGTGTTTCTATGGCTCTGGTTGAGGATCCAATGGACAGGGCTGAATAAATGTTTCAGAGACCTCTTGGAGGGTATCTAAAATGTCATACTGTAGACCTGGAGGAGCTCTCTGGAGTATAGTGCACAGAAAAGAACACCTGACCTTTAACAAATTAAATGTATGGCATAGAATTGTTAATAAAAAATTGAACTTGTCCTAATATTTTGATAGCATAAATGTACTAGTCATCTTGCCTGTCAATCTTTATTTGCCATAGTAAAATGTTCATTAACAAAATAAATCCAGCTGCTAAACATTTTAGTGCAGCTGGGCTGCTACTGTTGAGCACTACTTTAAGAAAAGTAATCCTCTTCAAAAGGTTTTTTTCTTGGAAAGATTCTAAATTGAAAAGTTGCAAAGAATAAATTGTATTTGGTCTGCTAGCTGAATTTTCTTTACAGTGGTAATAATACATTTAGCAGAAAAAGACATTAAAAGTCATTTATATTTCTCTACCTCCTCCTCCCAACTTTGGTCATTTGCAGTGATGTTGTAAAGCACCTATACCTTTTTTTCCTTCTCTTTGCAACCTTAGTACTCATACAACCTAATTTGCAATGTGTTTGGAGAAGACAACACTGCTGGAGGCCCCTGGTGCTGCTACCTAGAGCAGTGTCTTTGGAGACCATTCATGATATTGGACATCACTCTTGCTATTCCCACCTGATTTGTTGTTTTGGCTGTTTTCTTGAAGCAGAATTACTTAAAACTCCAAAACTACTCCAGAAAAGGTTCTAATATCAATTGAAGGTGTGAAATGGTTAATGGTTAATACATCAAACTACAACACAGATTGATCCTCTATTCATTTAATAGCCAAAATTCAATTTCTAGGGAAGTTTTTTTAGGTTGTAGTTTGCCAATTGATTTAATCTACACTTACACCTTCTAGTTGGAAAGTTTGAGTATAACAGACCATTTCTAATGGGAGATGGAAGCTCAAATGGATTTTGTGTTGAGGTACATGGTATAATGAATACTATTGGTGATAGATGGATGGTTGGACTGGTGATCTTGAAGGTCTTTTCCAACCTTGGTTACTCTGTGATTCTGTGATTCTGTGAAAACATTCAAAATCCTGACATACATTTATTCAAAATACTATTAACCTTTTCACAAATTAATGCTTTTGAATATATATATATTCTTTGTTCCCGGTCAACTACTTCTCAAATACATTCCAATTTCTTATTTCCCATTGCTTTGCTTTCCTTTTACTTTTCTTTTCTCCTTTTGTCTTTTCTCCACACAAAAATTTTACCTTTAGTCACTGACTTACTTCAAGGAAGCTATTTGTATCCTACATGAAACAATGAGTCCTCACTCCTTAATCCTTCCCTTCATTCCAGCTATGAATTGTTGTTACCAGAGTACCTGGGCAGTTCTTCAGAGTTAAACTGACTTTGCTTGTTCTGCTTCAGAATGTAGTGAAAATACTTAGGTTCTAGTTCAGTGAAGCCTCTTATTCAAGATGAAAATCAAGAAACTACAGATTTCCACCCTTTTTTCCCATTTAAAAATATATTTTCTCAAAAAAAAAAAAAATGCAGTCAGAAGCTGCATATTATATGAACATGATGTGATGACCAAGGAAATAATATTGAGCCACAAAACAGTTTTTCATGAAATAGCTGTTCTTTATCTCTTTGGACTACCTTAGCATACAGTCACTTGCTATATCCGCTATGTAGTGGCTGAAAAAGAGTAACTGCACTTGAGCTGCTAGAGAGGTGCAGTCTACATGACTGGGAGAATGGTTTAAAAGTGACTTAATCATGCGGCTGCATAATATATTGGAAGTTTCTGAAACAGAGCCCTGGAACAATACTGGGATCACCATATTAACATAGATATTAATCCAAAGATAATCCAAATGCCTTGACTCTTTATCCGTCCTCTAAAAATTTATTTTTCCTTCAGTTCAGCTGATAGATCTGGCATGCCTTAGTTTCAGTTGTATGCTCATAATCTGTGTAAAATACTCCTGCTATTCACTGACTGGATTTTGAGGTGGATTATAGAGAAATAGAGAAACAAAGCAGTTGCTGCAACATTGAGGGCACTGGGATGCCTTTTTGATTGGTGGAAACTTGTGACAAGAATTATACAAAAAGCTAATACCCATATCATTTTGTTCCATTTCTAGCTAATGATATGCTTCTACAACTAACTTTTGGCAACTCGCTTGGATAGAAGTGGAGAAACATATTTAACCAGCTTGCCCTTGCTGCATACAGTTAGTGTTTGTTTTAGGATAAGGGAGGGCAGTGCAAAAGAAGGGCTATGGAGCTTCTCTGTCATTACCTTCCTCTAAAGAGGATGAAGCCATTGGCAGAGTGCTTTATCCTCCAAAATTGAGAGTGACTGGTCATAGAGTGTATTTTCAGGGAAATTTCAGGAAAAATTTAGGAAACATAAATGACTTCAGAAATTGGAATTGCTTCTAGTTTTTCTTCCTTTCATAGATACAGAAGCACTGTGCTGAAAGATTAGAAGACTGAGAAGTCAAAGAACTAACAAGCTGCCCAAAGTGGAGGATGTAAATTGTAGAGGAAGTGTCAGAAGATCATTTAATTATGGTATTTATTGACTTATGACACCACTCACCTGCCTCTGAATAAATGGGACATCTGGATGAAGGGAATTATGTAATGGAAAGGCAAGATTTTGTTCCAGAGAATAAATGATCTCCTATGCTAGACAACAATTTTCATGGTCTCTAAGATTTCATTCTGTGCTTGATTTTTTCTGTTTCGTTGTTTTGTTTTTGTTTTTTCCCTTAAAATTTTATGGTAAGCTCTGAAATGAAAATCATTTTGCTTTTCATCTTTGTTTAGGGAGAGCATAAATAAACTATGTAATCATGAGAAGTCTTCACTACATTTAATCTCCTTTATTTCATTATTTCTTTCCATGCTCTCGGGCAGGAATTTTTTAAAGAGGAAAAGTGACATTGCTAATTGTTACAATTAGAGTTACTGCTGCTAAAGCAATTATCTCTATAATTAAAAAAAACACCCAATAACATTAACGTTTAAATTTCAGCAAGCAGAGAAATGAAATTGATGCAGAGGCTGTATTCTTGCCAGAAGCTGCACGTTTGTATGTTCCATAAAGATTTGGGGGTCTGACATTTATCATTGACACTGTATACATCCAGTCAAATTCCTGTTCACTTCATGAAGAGAAGTATTTTCTGCCTAAGTTACACATATTTTTTTATCACTGTTTATTTCAGATTTTTATTATCATAGGAAATAGATCTATTGATCTGAGATCCCATTTTATTGTATTTTTTTGATATGTTGATAGTTTACGAGTTGATGGATGAAGCTGGAGTGAATCATTTAAACTGTTGTTCCTACAAATAAAGTATTCTGCTTTTGATTTCATAAAATAAAAAATCACAGAGGCTGGAAGAAGCCTCTGGAGACAGTCTAGTCTACCCATCTGTTCTCAAAGCATTGGTCAAGTTCTCAGGGCTGTGTCTAGTCAGGTTTTGAATATTTTCAAAGATTTAGATTCCAAAACTTCGCTTGGCAATTTGTTTCAGTTTTTCACTGCTTTGAATCTTATGGTGTTGTGTTTTGGCTTTTTGTTTTGTTTTGTTGTTGTTGCTTGTGTAGTTTGGTGGATTTTGCCTTTTGTTTTCTGTCACTATTGTGATATTTCTGAGCACTACTGAGATAAATCTGGCTGTTAACTTCTTTATAATCCCATTAGGTAATTGTACATGAAGTTAACAATTACAGCTCTCTCAGCCCCTCTTTGTAAGACAGATGCTCCAGGCTCTCCATCACCTTTACAGCTCTTTACAAGATTCATTCCAGGATGCCCATCCATGACTTCCTGTACCGGAGAGCCCAGAAATGGACCTATGACTCTAGGTGTGTCTCACCAATGCTAAGCAGATAGAAAGGACCTTATCTTTCCAGTGCAGTACTGAAGGCTATTGGCATTATTTATTAGAAGGGAACATTTCCAGCCTCTATGAGCATGGTACTGGAGACTGACAAAAAAGACAAAATAATTTCCACCACTATTAGTTAGTTACCTCATTGTAGAGGGCTAGTTCAAGGATTAAGAAAATTTACCTGATGGAAATCTCTGCTAATTACTCATGATCACATTCTGGTCCTTAATGCGCATTTATATGCCTGGAAATCATTTCTGGGGTTAGCTCCATCATATTCCCAAGTGAGGATGACTGGTCTGTAGTCCTCCTTCTTGCCCTTCTTGAAATCAAGAGTGACATTTGCCTCTCTCTAGTCCTCAAAATCTCTTCCAGACCCCTTGATTATTTAAAGATTGCCAACAGTGGCCTTACGATGAAATCAGCCAGATTCCTCAATGATCTTGGGTGCAACCTGTTGAGGCCTATGGACTTACATGTATCCAGTTTTTAAAGTGCTCCCCAAGTCTATTCTCCCTCTTGAAAGATTGAGTATTCCTTGCTCTGCTTTTCCCCTGTGATCTCAAGAACCTGGGATTCCTGAAGGACAATTTTTTTCTGCTGAAGTCTGAGGCAATGAACACACTGAATACCTTGGCCTTCTCCATTTCCTTTTTCACCAGCTTCTATGTACTTGGCAGAAGAGGACATAATTTTTTTTTTTTTTTTCATGATCCATTTTTTTTGTTGTTTTCATACTCATAGGGCTTTTCTTGTTGTCCCTCATGCCCTTTTCAGTGTCAACTCTAGATTGACATTGACTTTCCTAATCTTATCCCTGCAATATAGGAAAGCAGTTCTACTCCTTCTGAGTCACCTATCCACACTTCCACCTCTTTTAAACATTTTCTCTATGTCTGAGCTTAGGCAGGAGCTACTTGCTCATCCTTGTGCATTTCCTGTCACTACACTGGGCTTATAAAGGACACTGGGCTTATAAAGGACATCTTCAAAATTATCCCTTAATATTGTGATTCACAAGCTAGTTCTTTTTAACAGTGAGTGGTAAAAAGGTGTTTTGTTTTGTTTTTTGGTATAATAGACGTTTTTAAAAGTAACATCCCTGTATTTTTACTTTCTAAACTTGACCATTTGGCAACTTTTCCTGAAATCACCTTCTGATTTAAATCCCAATAACTGAGTAGGCATCTTTTCAGAGTATCTATATTACCCAAACACACACATACACACAAAATGTTATTATTAAAGCTAGATGAGGCAGGAACTCTCTCTAAGGTCATATATTGTTCTCTCTCCTTTATTTGTTGCAGCAAAAATATCTCTGATATCCTTTTCCCTAAACCCCTTTACATGTTGTTTTCAAACACTTGTTTCCTATCATCTAACTCCATTATTTCAAACTATCAACATTTATTGACTGTGTATCCCATTGTATATACACAGACATTGTATATACTTATAATGTATACAAGAGTTTTCTAAATAAATTTTTAAAAATCTCATAAATATATCCCTTACCTCCACAATTGGGCCTACCTTTCCCCAAAGCCATGTTTCTCACCATTTGCTCTTTTTCTCTTCGCAAAATATTTGCAAATAAATGCAATAAATCCCCCTATGCTGAAATACGACAATCTGGAATTCAAACAGACAGGATTTATAGCAGGTTCCCCATGAGTGAGGCTGGCAGTATGGCAGGAAATATAAAAAATATTTATATTAGTTTTTTTTTTTTTTCCTGTTAGTTTTAACTATCCATTCCAGGGCAGTCAGAATTCACACATATGACCAGAAAGAAAATAAAGGCTGAACTTGGAAATAATTTTGTTGTGTTCAGAGCATGCTTAACTTCCAGTGAAGGAAGTTCCTATTTTATCTGAGTCTTGATTCAGTCCTCGCTGTTATAAATTCATGAGTAGGGGATAGAGGTGGAACTGAGATTATAAGAATAGCACTAATGAGACATAGCTAATGTTGACAGAAAACTCCATAGTAAACATTCCTGATCTTTGTTTTCTCACATTCAGAATAATAAATTACTGTCATTGTACTGAGGGCATACTCTGAAAGTCATCTAGCTCAGAAACTGTAACAGTCCTTGCTAAGGTTATTATGCCCAGATGTTTTCATTATTCAATTAAATTGACAAGGGAATTTTTTCTCCTCACTCTTCTTGAATTGCCTTGCCTTCTGGCTAGAATGCTGCAGCACTGCTGAAAAGATTCTTTCTCCAGCCTTCCCCACATTTCTACATCTGAAAATGAACTCTTCTAAGATGTGTTAACTTCAGCAGGTTGTAATAAATAGTTCAAAAGAAAAGCAGCTGTATTCCATATCTTCGAAATAACTTTAATGTGCTATGAAAATGGTAGGCATCTTCAGGTCTAGAAATGCTCTTGTTTGTGGAGTAAGACATGGGATCAGGTGGGCTGGAAGCATTCACACAGTTTCAGCCCGTGCCCCAAATCTACACATTCTCTGTCTTAAGCAAAATTTGCACTCAGTGGAGAGGAGAGGGCTTTTCCACATTTCTGTTGTTTTCCTCTGGGAGCATGTGTTGAGTTAGTTAAACTGGCTTGATGCCTTTCTTTGTAGCAAATACACCACATTATTTGCACTGCAGTAAGCAGACAAATCGAGGCTGGCAGATTCATATGAAAACAAACCTGATTCTTTTCCCCTAGGAAGAAGAGAAATTTCCTGTCAGGTCAACTGAACAGCTCTTGAAGAAATGAGGTGAGTGGGAGAAAAGAAAGAGAGAATTCATTGATAATTCAAGGTGTCAGCCTCTCTGGCAGCTTAGGAGCCTGGAGCTACCTGGTTATTTTTGGAAGAGAAGCATAGAGGGGCTCAGCTGTGCAGGACACCATCTGACAGTCAGGCAGAGTTGCCCAGGAAGGGTGCTTCCATTTGTGCAATGACACTGAGGGCAGTACTGGAGATGTACCACCAAGTCATTAAGTTTCAAAGTACTGGAAAGACTGTTAAGTCAATCTCCTGGAAATTATGTACTGTGAGAATTAAAGATGGATATGAAGTTGTTTCAGCAGTCCTGCCATACTATGAAGTGCTGTCTTTCTGACATAGCTACCAATTACCTTCTTACATTTATTTATGCACTTTCTATCATTTTGAAAATATTTCCTTTTGCCTTTTCTACTTAAAAAAGAGATGCAAGGGAGTGGGATAAATTTGTGTGTTCAAAAACATGTAGTAAAAAGTTGTAAATAAATGCAGGCAGGTGGTCTAAGGAAAATATTTGTAAAGATCAGAATAAAAGAGTGAGTTAACTATGGACATTCTTGACACCTGTTTCTTCCACTTGATGGGATCACTTACTGTGAAAAGCAAGTACATTCCTTATTTCTAAGACTACAGTCCTACTATGTAAGCAGATAGGCACTTTAAGTTTCAGAAGGTTTATTGCTCTGCTGTGATTATTTTCCCAAAGACAAATGGGAAACCCGTGTTTCTAGGGTGAGACTGTGGATTTTCAGGTGGATCTCAGCATTTATCTCAATTAGGTATTGAGTTAAACCAGTACAAGCTCAGGTGGAGAGAAGAGTGGACCAGTTTATGTTAAATTGGGTGCTGCTGTAGATGGATTGTCATCAAAATACGAGCTGACTGCTTTAAGGCTGCCTGCTGGAATGCAGAAATAAGAGTAACATAGAGAGGCTGTTCACATGTATAAAATGATATCTAAAAACAACATTTACATTCTTTTGGTTTGATTTGAGAGTCCTTTTTTTTTTTTTTTCTTTTCTGATAATAAGTTCAGTTTCATTCTATTTTGCTGTGATTATTAGAATATTACACATCTTCTACAGTTCATTTTGTACATGAAACAAAATAAATCACTCAGTTTTCACAAGCTGCTATGAAAGAAATTTTAAAAATTACTTATAATTGCATATTCAGGGGAAAAAAAAAAGAAAAAAAATCTAGAAAAACAAAAAGAGAGAGGGAAAATAAAAAAAGGTCTAGTGGCTAATTGCTTTCCAGCTGATACTGGAGATATTACTATGAGTCTTTCAGAAACATTGTACTTTTGGTAACATTTGAAATTCTATGAAGTTAAGGATGAAAATCCTTCTTGCTTACAAAGAATCTGTCAAATCTCTCAGGTGGTGCCCTTTAATTTCTACATGCTTCTTACATTTTGATTGTTTCACTTTGACATCTGCTCAATCTACCTGTTTTATAAATGGCAGAAGCTTCCATCCATTGTGAAGTGTGCTGGGGTTTTAGAAGTAATTAGCCCAATGTTAGTGATGTAGTCCTCTCTTCTTCTTGAAAAGCAAAGAACTGCTGTTGTGCTGGACAGCACTGACAAAAAAAAAAAAAGGAGTAGGCTTTCATCTCAAAGCTGGCAACATAATGTGTTCTTTTCTACACTGAAAAGGAATAGGGGACAAGGAAAGGTGACATGAAATAACTAATGTATTTTAGAAAGTCAGTAACAGAGAGAAGGCTCTGTAGCTCTTCTTCACAAGCAGATCTATCCAGAGATGAGCATCTGGTACTGTCCCTACTTCATTGTGCTGAAAGATGTACAGTCCTGTCATGTCCTTTTAATGCTGAGTTATAAAATCCAACATACAGTAATAAGCTTATGTCTCAAAATGTGATGTACAATTCTGTGCACACACCAGGGCATTGCTTTTTCTGACTAGTCCTGCCACACCAGGTAGCTGCAGCATCTACCACCACTCCACTGTTGAGGAAATGGGGAAATGGAGGAGAGGAGAGGAGAGGAGAGGAGAGGAGAGGAGAGGAGAGGAGA
>JAPSGF010000125.1:393209-417215 GCA_035772895.1 Perdix hodgsoniae | reverse complement strand
AGGAGAGGAGAGGAGAGGAGAGGAGAGGAGAGGAGAGGAGAGGAGAGAGAGCAGGTCTGGTTTGCTCTATGAAGATGACAGATTTCGGTTTCTCCAGCCAGTATGCAGTTAGTATGAAATGCCTTGAAACACTTAAGAATACTTTTGTTCATAGCAAAGCAGGTAATTTAACAATTATTATACTGAAAATACCATATCTTTGATAACAGAGGTCTCTATGAATTAAGCTACTTTCCTTTTATTTATTTTTGCAGGAAATTTCTAGTTTTTGAGTTATAGATTTTCTGAGAATTCATGTTTGACATATATAAGAAGATAGATGTTGTCAACATCATTTACATAACAAATGCCAGTGGTTGCTCACAGTGTTGAAAAGCATTCATAGCTTCTACAGACAACGAATATGGAAAATATTGATCGCGAGGATATATGTAAGTGAAAATCGTGAGAAACTGAAAAGGAGTAACTACACTGGGAGTATTACTTCAGTATTGGTTACAGTGATCTGGTTACAGCAATATAATGACTTGCATAAAAGAATGATTGATATTTTTTGGTTGTTCATATAACTACTCTCAAGCAAGATGTTATACTTCATGTCAATGCATTTCAAAATATAACAGAGAACAACTGTTACAGTTACAGAATTAAAGTTGTTATATAAGATGAAGAAGATCTCCATGACTACAGTTTTAATTGCTCTGTGAGGATGGGGTTTTCACAAGCAGTATGTAGAAACTGGAACAGTACCAACCTCCCAGATCTGAGGATGTGCATCACGATTTACTTAAAATTAGGAAATTTACATTTGATGAGCTGATGCTGTTCTTTTCAGATTACATTTAATGTTGCACAAACTATGTTTTGTGCTTCAAGACTATAACACATTCTGACAAGTATATTTTCTTACGTCAGTGTTGTTATGTTCTTGTTTAACGTATTAAAATCAGGTGACAATGATTATTTTAAAATGCATAAACTGCTTGAAAACAGCAGTCATAGAACCATAGTATGTTTAAAGCAGGTTAGAATCTCTGGAGATCATGTAGTCCAACTGCCTGACTTATAGCAGAGGCAGCTGCAACAGAATATTCAAGTTCATGTCCACTCATGTTTTGAATATCTCCAGAAATAAGCAAACTCTTCTATGTCTTAAATCTATGAGTAATTATGTGAAGATTCTTGTTCCTTGTACCTTGTACACCTGGTACTTAGCACATAGATACTTCTGAGCATTCCCTTTTTTATTCAGAAAGCAAATGGTATCCCTCCATCAGAAGAGGAGTGGCCAGCAGGGACAAGGAGGTGATTGTACCACTCTTCTCTGCCCTCCTGAAGCCCCATCTGGATTACTGCATCCAGGTCTGGGGCTGCCAGTACAAGAAAGAGAGCTGTTGGAGAGAGTTCAGAGGATGGCTACAAAGATGATCAGAGGGCTGGAGCACCTCCCCTACGAAGACAGCCTGAGGCAGGTAGGTTTGTTCAGTCTAAAGAAGAAGAGGGTGGCTTCACTGCAACCTTTCAGTACCTAAAGGGAGCCTATAAACAGGAGGGGAGTCAATTCTTTACAAGGGTAGATAATGGCAGAACAAGGGGAAATGGTCTTAAGTTCAAGGAGGGAAGATTTAAGTTGGATACCAGGGGGAAGTTCTTTACCAAGAGGGTGGTGAGATACTGGAACGGGCTGCCCTGAGAGGATGTGCCCTGCCCCTGGAGGTGTTCAAGACCACGTTGGATTGAGCCCCAGGCAGCATGGTCTAGTATTTGATATAGAAGTTGGTGACCCTCTCTGCAGCAGGGGGGTTACTTCTTGATGATACTTGAGGTCCCTTGCTACCCAAGTCATTCTATGATTCTATGATTCTATGATTTCTCTTCTTGAGACTTGTCTCGCTCCAATTTGTAGGAGGGAGGCAAGGTTCTTTGATATGTGTATACCCGGCGTGAGATTAAGAAGCAACGGTTCAAATGTTGGTCCAACCAGTGTATTAAAGTCCTAGGCGTTTTTAGGGAGACGGGGAAGGGAAGGTAGGCGATAGGGAAAGTAGGAAATATAAGCAAGGAGTCTTTGCAGAGAGCAAAAGAGAGAGTCACCACCGTGGGTCCAGCGAGGTACACAGTCGGTCCGTTGATCTCAGGAACTCGTCTGATCACCGCTGGGGATGGGAGACAGCCAGGGAGCTCCGCAGCAAGCCGGTCCCGGGGTTCTTCCGACAAAGTTTTCCCCTCAGGGAATTCTCCGTCAAAGGTGTCTTCGGGAGTTTGTCTCCAAAGTCCCCAGTTTAGCGAGGGCCTTTTATCCCCCATTTTGGTAAGGTTGTTCATTACATTCCTGACGTATGGCCCCGCCATTAGCTGTGGGGGTCTCCTTTGACGAGAAGACCCATTGTCTCTGACAGTAGTAATCCCATCCTGACCCATTCCTTGTGTAAACAGACTTTCCAGATGTCCTTTTCTTATCTGAACGTATCTCGAGCAAACACTGAACTTCCAAACAAGCAGGTAAACACACTTTGTAGTAGGGATTTAAACCAGCTTTTGTGATATTCCTGGCCCACAGATAAGCCAGCAAAAAAAAGGGTGGGGGGGGGGAGTCTCTGTCGCCAGACACAAGCATTATCGCCTTCTGCAGTGGTCAGCTCCTTCGAGCAGCACCCCTGAAGAAAACTGCTCGTCCTGCTTCAGCTTATCTTTGCAATCGTAAGCAGAAACACTATGGCACAATGACACCCACCATCCACCCCCAAGGACACTTAACAGTTGTTAGTCAGAGTCTTATCATCAGGAAGGCCTCATGAAGCAAACTTTGAGACAACAAAAGAAAACCAGTTCTGTCTTTCACAAGACTGAACAGTCCCACATCTCTCTGCTTCTTCTTAAGTGGAAGGTGCTCCGGTACCTTGATCATATTCATGGCCCTTCACTGAACTCTTGGTAGTTTGGCTCCTTATGTGATTCATGTTTCGTAAACTGATATATGAGGGTGTTACGGGAGACACTGTCAAAAATCTTACTGAAGTCCAGATGAGAAACATCCAGTGTTTTTTGGTCAGCAATGAAACCAGTCATCTAGAAGGCTGATTTGGGATTGTTTGTCCTTCATTACCCAATAACTTTTCCAGGGGCTGGTGTGAGACTGATCAGCCTGTAGTTCCCCATAGGGGAGGTGCTGCAGCCCTCTGATCATCTTTGTATCATCTGTGGTTTTCTGGACCGTCTCCAACAGCTCCCTGTCTTTCTTCTACTGGGAGCCCCAGATCCGGATGCAGTACTCCAGATGGGGCTTCAGGGGGGCAGAGTAAAGTGATACGATAACCTCCCTGTCCCTGCTGGCCACCCTTCTTCTGATGGAGCCCAGGATACCATTGGCCTTCCAAGGTGCACACTGTGCTCCAAGGATCACACTGATGGCTCACGTTCAGTTTTTCATCCACCAGTACCCCGAGGTACTATCTAACATTCCTTTGAATAAATTAGTTTCTTCTATCTTACTCTGGTTTCTACCTCTTTCTTCGTAGCTCTTATCCATAGGGGAGGGAGGGATATTGTGTGATTAACTCTTCAAATCATGACAGGGCCACAGATCTAGTTACAGCTCACCAAGTTGGACCTCAAAAGGGTCCACTGTGAACATGTCCCTCCCTCCACCAGTTGGAGCACGTTTTTCCATGAATCCACATTTCTTCCCATTTTCGTTATGTTCTGATAGATCTGTAGGAACACCTTGATGTCCTTCATATCATTAGCTAAGGACAGCTCCAGGGACGTCAGGTGTCAACTTCAATCTTGCACATTTGAACACTTGTTCACTTGTTACTGCTTCCGCTTCTTGAATGCTTCCTTGTCATGTCTGTGTTTAATCAGGAGCTCCGTGTTCAATCATGCTGCAGTCACTGCTACAAGCTACAGTCACTGCTACATGCTACAGCAACTTCCACAATCCTTGCTTGATTTCTCATACACAGAATTGTTTAGCTCAGATGAAGGGTTCCAAACCCTCTATGGACATTTTCTATAGGATTTTTCCAACCAAGTTGCCGAACTAGCCAAAGCTTATTCTTATGAAATCCAGAGCTTGGTCTTCCTATTTGCCTTGTTCTCTCCTCTCTGATTCCTGAAATTAAGACTTTGTTGCTCCAGTCTATACTACTTTTAAATCTCTGACCAGTTTTACTGACTTGTAAGTATCAGACTCAAGAAAATACTCTCCACTCCTCTGTCTTTATCAAAGTCCTTTTTTATTTTAATATTTAATAATTTAATTTATTAAATTAAATTTTGAAACAAATACTTATATAGGTATTTGAAGATGAATCTTGCTACAATGCAGACCTGAATCTATGTGTGTATTTGAGCTATTGACCTGAGAAGTACTTGCCACTTCAGTGTGCTGAAGTGCACAGCTCCAAAAATAATTTTCTATTGTTTCCCGAAATACATGCTCAGGCAAGAGATGCAGAGGAATTTTATTTTAATGGATAGATACTAAAAGAGAAATAAGATGTCGCTATTACATAAAAAGCAAACATTTTATATTACTGTTTATAGGATGTGAAACAGCTGCTTGGCACAGAAGTCCTATGCCATTCTTCTTCATTTGTTCTTGGTTGTTTCTGTGGTTCCCAAGCAACAAATAAAGCTCTCAGACAATAAAGATGCATTCAATATACATGAGAGAAGCACACTGTATATTGCTAAAAACTCATGATAGTAGCAAGCAGGGAGCACAAGTTAAGATGCCAAGTTACAATGTTGACTTGATGAATATGGAAAAGGACCTTCATGGATGAAACTGTACTGTAGAGATGCAATTCTCAGGGCAGAAGAGTCACCCAGTGATGATCTTTGTTAAGCAGTCTACTCAGACATTGCGTACTTTTTACAACTGAAGTAAAAACACAGTATAAATTCAGAACCAAATATCAACTTTGTTACTACATGGAGATTACATTATTTTTACGTTTTTGGTAAGGAAGACCTATTTAAAATGTATCTTCTGTTTACCTGTGGAAGATTACTCTACATATCTATTTATGGAGCACAATGGAATATATTCACAGTAAGATACAACATCAAATAGCTGAGTAACTGATATCTTTTGCACAGATTTTAGTTTGGTTATTGATTTGGGGTTTTTCTATTCATTCATTTCACTCTGGAGCCTTTTCTAACTTTTTTGAAAGGAATCACATTTAAACAAAGAAAGATGTGGACATTGAGACTTATTGTTCTACCAGATAGTACAACTGTGTATATTTAAACAGACAAACATACAAACAAACAAAAACCAGATTTTTTTAAACCTGCTTTAACACCCAGTGTGTACTAAATGAGAATTAGATAAGTCTTTTTGTATTTATTAGATAATGAGAGAAAAGAGTTTGATGATTTAAGCATTAATATAAAAGGTATTTCATGGTGCCTTTGAAGTATCCTGAAGTATAAGCTTAGTCTATAGCTTGTTTTTTCTTTTAAAGATGATGGATCATATGCAAATATTGAGGCTTTACCATTTGATCTGCCTTATGTGAGATCCTTGGACTATATATCTAAAATTATCTTTTGGCCGTTTATATAGAAAATGAGTACAGTTTGAGGAAAAGTAAATCTCAGAGAGAAAAAAATCAGATTTGTGTACGGTAGGACGAACATCATGAAAGAAAGATATATGAACTTAATGTCTTCCTGTATCAGTGAAAAAGAAAGAGGTGTTTTCCTTATACAAACTAAAATGACATCTGCTACCTGATCCATCTATACTAACATCAAAATTCTGTTAACATTCAGTAGAATAAAGTAGTATGAGGAATTTGTCTTCTTTCTTGCCAGCTTGTAGTCTTAAGTAGACATTTATTTAACATGAAATACTACTCCAGAACATATTACAACTCAACATGTAACAAGATACTGGGACACCATTCAAGTTCTAAAACTATTTTTGAAACAAGTGCTTGATTTAATAACAAACACATGCTGTCTTCTACACCACATAAATATATATTAAAAAAAAAAAAAAGTCAGACTTGTGTTGGCTGCTCTCAGATTATTTTTAATTACAGATGCCTAGACCTGTAGTGTTGGAATTCAATGTAGAGTAGCAGAAACACAGCAAAATGTATTTTATCCATCTTTGAGGATCGAAATACTAAACAACATAAGCTTTTGTATAATAGCAATCAGCATTAACTCTCCGCTACACTAGTATTTTTTGGCATCATAATCAAAGACCATCACAACTGCAGAAGCTTCCAACTTCCATATTCAAAACACTCTCTGCTACTGGCCTGAACACATTCAAAAATGTATTTGGCCTTTTCCAGGACTGGACTTCTATTTTCCAATCTTGTTCAGCTTATAGGGTGAAGTGTCTTATTTCTGCATGAGAAAATAAAAGCTGATTTATTTGAGGCTTGGTATTCCATGGATTAATCTGGATGACTCATGAGAGCTGCTTGTGGCCAAAGGTAATCTATGTCCAGGTGGAGTCTGGTAACAAGCAGTGTGTCCAAGGATTCCACCCTGGGAACAGTACTCTTAACACCTTTTTCAGTGAAATAGGTTATGGGTTATAGCATTGAGTGTATCGTCAACAAGCTTGCTGATGACACTAAGCTGAGTGGTGCAGTTGATACAGCAGAAGAAAGAAAAGCCATCCAGAGGGACCTTGATAAACTCAAAAGGGCTGTTGTGAATCTAGTGAGGTTCAACAAACCAAAGTGAAGCATTTTCAGTTGGGTCAAAGTAATCCCAGATATGTATACGGACTGGGAGAAGAATTCCTCAGTCCTGCTGGGAAGGACGTAGAGGTCCTGTTGAAAAACATAACATGAGCCAGCATTGTGCTCTTGTAGCTGGAGGCCAATGGTATCCTGAGTAAAATCATAAGAGGAGAGGCTAGCTGGGCAAGGGAGGTGATTGTTCCCCTTTGTTCTGCCCTAGTGAGGTCCCATCTAGAGTACTGTGTCAAGATCTGGGGCCCCCAACACAGGAATGATGTGGAGCTTTTGGAGAGGGTCCAGAGGATGGCCATGAAGATGAGCTGGAGCACCTCTGTTATGAAGTAAGCTGAGGGAGCTGGGCTTGTTCAGCCTGGAAAAGGAAAGATTGTAGGGAGAAATCTTTGTAGCCATCCAGTATTTAAAGGGAGTTTATAAACAGGAGGGAAATCAATTTTTTACAAGAGTAAATAGTGATAGGACAAGGGGGAATGGCTTTAAACTAAAGCAGAGAAGATTTAGATTAGATATCAAGGAAAGTTTTTTACTGAGAGTGGTGAGGTGCTGGAACAAGTTGCCCAGAGGCTGTGGATGTCCTGAGCCTGAAGGTGCTTAAGGTCAGGTTGAATGGGGCCCTAGGCAGCCTGATCTCATACTTCATCTAGTGGTTGGCAAACCTGCTTGTGTCAGGGGAGTTGGAACTTTGTGGTCCTTGAGGTCAGCCTAAGCCATTCCATGATTCTGCGAGACTCTGATTCTACAATTTTATGAAGTAAGCAGAAAAGTAATGATCTTTCCTGGAGTTTTCCATGAGTACAAGGCCAATCTTTCTACCCTAGCTTGAATTTATGGTGATTTGGACTGGATAGATTTTTGCTGATGGACCTGGATTCCAGCAGTGCTTGCTCTGGAGATGACTGGCTACTATGCTGCTGTTTGGAGATGAGCACTGCGTGCCTGAACATGGTGAAAGGAAATAACCTGGAAATAACCTGCTTCCTTTCTCTCTTTGCCTCCCTCACCTCCTCCTTGTCTTAGCACTAACTTTTTGGGAGTAGAATTGGCCAGCTGGAATGTGCTGGTATCATTTGACTTAATTAGACAGAATAGGTGGAAACCAGGGACGGACACTGCTGTTGCTGGTGGTGAGGAAAGCTGGGACAGGGTGTAGAAGGCTGCCTCTCCTATTGGCTGTGTATCAGGACAGGAAATACAGGCTTGAAGAAGCAGAATAGGAGCAATTGAAGTTGGGAAAGGTGAAATCAAAAGTTTTTCAGACTTCCAGAAACCAGAGCTTGGTCAAACCACACCTGTGATTTGACAAAATTGGAACAAAAGTCATATAGAATGTATGTGTATGTGCTTCTGGACAAGGGCAGAAAACAAAGATGTAATGGAGGAAAGCACAAATTGAAGCAAAAATGCAACATTTCTTATGCCTTTCCCAGGTGAAAACGCTTTCCTTGTTCCTTCCTTTCCTGTCTAGTGAGAGGATAGTGCCATGGGTGAGCACAAAGCCATCCACTGTAAGAGTTAAGCCCTGTGCTGAGCTGAAGATTTGTTTTCCTCTGTGATCAGAGGATGGGATTATATATTCAGAATTGTCTCAAGTATAGGGCAGTGTGGAGAAGAGACTTTTTGCCAAAGGATGATCTTAATAAAATATCATTAGGAATAGGGTCTCTCATCAGAAGAGTAAGTAATTAAATCTTCTTCTAGCAAGAAGAATCAAAATCAAAAATAGTTTAGTTGTCTCAGTATGATCAGGCTTATTTTAAAAACAGCATGACACACATTTAGAAGAGTGAGTGGGTGAGAAACAGTAGCCACGCTGCTCCTGTAAGAAAATCTAAATTGATAATCAGCAATTCCTCAAATGAGGAGAAATAACATTAGAATGTTATTAACAGTGTTATAATTGCTACTGGAAATTACCTGTTAAGAAGGAGTTTTTAAACTGATAACAGCTTTCTTAACAGTAACAAATGATTTTATAATGCTATGTTAGCAATTAACAAATGATTTTATAAATGTGGGCTTGGTATGTTTTCTGATATGTTTGAGTTTTCAATCTGTAGAAGAATATCAACTTTGAAAAGCTTTTACTTTTGATGTTAGCAGTATTACAAAATTTTGATACTTTTATAAGGCAGATCTTGATCTTTTCCTAATTATGAAAGAAGGGATAGTTAAAAATGATGTTGTGAAAAATGGATTATTCTTTTCCTTCACAGAATGACTGGAAAGTGTTTTCCATATTTCCTGTTGTGCTTCATTGTCTCCTTGGTGTTTTCCTGGGCACACTAACCACAAAACATCACCATAGACATCACAGACCAAATATATTAGCTATGCTTAGCAGGAAGTTCAGTCACTGTAAAAGACTGAGGAGGATTCAAGGCACATCCTTGTTTTGTCCCTTGATGATACACTGAACAGTTACAAGACTGGAAGAACAGTTAGACAAGCCTCATAAACACATCACATAAAATATATCATGGGCTATGACACATCCCACACATCCTGCTTGCTTTGGACATGCTTTTCTTAGGGAGTTTTAAAAACTTATTTTGGCTGAAAACATTTGATTTATGCTAATATATTAAATATTCTTAAACCAACAACTGGAATTCACTGTTTCATGTTCTTCATTACTGTTTGAGACTACAGAACAATATTATTTATAAAGACAGAAATATCTAGAAATAGGGATTTACAGAAGGAGAAATGCTTTGTATAAATGAGAAAGAATCAAACCCATACATCAGAATATAACTTAGACCTTTTCTTCTAATCTCCTCGCTCTACAACAGTACCAATTCTTCAATTAATAGGATCATAATAAGATTGTTTTTTGCAGAATATGAGCTTGAGTCAGTGCTCTTGCATTTGGAAGTAATGACAAACTGGGTCCTGAGTTCTTACTAATAACTCCTTACTCAATTGCACGGAGCTGGCAGTTAAGTATGCTCTTCTGTCTATTGGTTTACATTAACATTGGAGGATTTTGTTTAAATGAATATGAATAGATGTCATGCATTAACAGTTCTGTGATGATCTGAAAGTCTGTTATTTATGTTTTTAAAATTATAAAGTGATAATGATTCTGTGATTTAAAATGTCGAGTAAATACATTTTAGGCAACAAGTTGGATATGATTAATCTAAGGCAAATTATCAAATAAATTTTCTTGAATGCCTCACCTCCCTTTTACACTGATGTGATTTACTTTATTCAGTGATTTATAGGATAAAACAGTACAGTTCTAAACTTTTACTTTTAGATAGAATCACAAAAGCACAGAATCAGAGAAATACCAAGGAAAAGAACTTCAAGATCATCCAGTCCAACAATCCATATATCACAAATAGTTCTCACCAAACCATGTCCCTCTACACAAAATCCAAACGTTCTTCGAACACCTCCAGGGTTGATGACTTCACCACCTCCCTGGGCAGCCCGTTCCAGTGCCCGACCACTCTTCCACAAAAGTAGTATTTCATAATCTCCAGCCTAAATCTCCCCTGGTGCAGCTTCCCTCTAGTCCTAAAAGAAGTTACTCTAGTCCTCTAGAAGTTACTCTGAAGGTTGGGAACAGTGTGTTTTTCTGGAAAACTTATTCACTTAGCTGATGGTATCATCTGGTCTCTATTTTTTTATTTTTATTTTTTTTGTCTTCTACGCAATATAAAGACTTCATAATTGCAGATTATTAAATGTAAGTCAGATCTACCTCTTCAGTTCTCTCATTTTCTTATAAGACAGAGACATGAGGTTTGGAATAATACAAAGGTCTTTGTTAGCCAATATTTAACGCGTTTCTTTTAGTTATCAAGTTTGATTGATTGGTTGGTTGGTTTTTTGCTTGCAGGAGTTGTTTTGTGTATTAGTTTTTGTTTTGTTTTGTTTTAGTTCCTACATTTTCTTACACAGCTATACTTTTGTAAATTAATCTAGAATATGTTTTTTGTTACTTAGAAGAGAGAGATGATCATCTACTTTTGGAAGCTTTTCAGCTGAAATTTGCTAGAAATCAGTAGATTACTCAAGGTTTCAGTCTGGAGAAGAAAGGATCTTAATAATGTGCATAAATATCTAACAGGAGGGTGAAAAAGTTTGGAGACATTCTGTGGTGCCCGGTGCCAGGACAAGAAACAGTGGGAACAAACTGGAACACAGGTGGTTCCCTCAGAAGACTGGAAAGCACTGCTGTGTTATGCAGGTGAGGAAGCACTGGCACAGGCTATCCAGAGAGTCTGTCTCCTTGGAGATTTGCGAAAGCCACCTGGTTATGTTCCCGGGCACCTTGGTCGGGGTGTCCCTGCTGAAACAGGAGCTGGACCAGTTAGACTCAGACTCAGACCCAGAGCAACCTTCCAATGTCTACTGGTCTGTGATTCTGTGATGACTAATGTTTTAGAATACTGTTTTGCTAAGCACATACAGATTTAAAAGTTTTGCTTTCAGAAGCTATTTCTTGTAAATCTTGTAAATCCATCATATACTGCCATCATATATCACCCACATCTGTAGTAAACAAAGTTATCTTCAAGATTTCCCAAAATTACTTTTACCTATAGGCACCCAAAAAGGTTATTTGCAACACTGCGAGCAATCTTTGTAATACTTGTCATATTTGGCTGAATTCAGATTAAGTTCATTTTCAAAGGATCATGAAATAATTGAGCATGAAAGTGACCTCTTGGTGCCCCCAGAAAGGTTGTTATGCATCCTGTCTAGCTGAAGAAAAGGTTAAGTTACTGATTATGAAATTGAAAATGACTTCATACAAAAAAGCATTATGTTCTTTCTTGTTGAGACTCCCCCTTACCTTTAATAAAGCACAACAAGCTAGCTGGCAGAAAGGGATGGGAGAAACTGTGATGGCAAACTACCTTTAATTTTCTTCCCTTTATTTGGGTGGACACTCTTTATTCTCTCCCTTGCTTCCTACAACAAAACTTCTGTTTTTATGTCAATGTGTGTTATGTGTGTTATGGGCAATGTGAAGGCAGTGAGAGGAAGAGCCCTCTTTCTGTATGCTCTATTGGTTCAACTTCATTCTTTATAAGCATCACTGAGCAAGTTCCATTTAACTTAAAGAGTCTTTTTGCTGCCTGCAGAATTTTCTATGCAATTCCAACATTTTATAAGTCATATGTCGTGAGAGATTCACCATATTTGCACCTGTAGACCATATAAAGATTATATATAGAGGTTATATTCATAGCCTCTAGCTTGTATTTGTTCTTCATAGACTTCATGTGTGACGGTGATCATAAAAATGCTGCATCTATCACTTGTATTTGTTTTCCAAAGGTTCTTACTCTTCTTTTCCAACCTGCAATTGTCAGAATATTCCCTATAATCTTGTCCTGAAATCACTAAGTTAAATTAATGTGAACTAGGACACTGTAAAATACTTTTTTACTTGAAGCTATAAAAGTAAGGATATACAACATACAGAGTGACCCTATCCAAAGTGTCTACCATAAAGATTCTCCCAATTCCGTATTTCTTGTTACAGGTGTAGTAAATGAAACATATAAATGTCTTCAAATTTTTCTTTTAATTGAATTTGTACTTAACTTCACCATATTGCTATAGCATTTTTGAACTGTAACTATATCTTAAGAGTGTCTAATTATACATCTGTACAGATTTTAACAGAAAGTTGCTTACCAACAAGTCATAGAGGTAGGTCAGTTTTCATCCATAATGGTTATTTGTCATCCATAACACTTTCTCTCTGCTTTTTTGTTGTTTACTTTGTTTTCTTAATACAAATTTAATGCAAATCTAGTTCACAAATTTGTTACTATGCTTTCAAGGTTGTACTAGTATTTGGAAGAAATAAATCTCAGGTCCTAGAAGAGAGCTGACTGGGTAAGAAGTATTTATTTTAAAATATATCCAGGATATTTTGTTTCATTTAACAAGTTAATTTTCAGTCTTTGCTCCCAGGTGTAACTATCAAAGCTGATCAAGCACTCTGCTTACTGGCACTACCAAAACCAGTGCAAACATTGACAAGGAGAGGCCTTTAATCACACCAGCCCCAGGAACAATTAAATTTCAATGACAGTTAGTCTTAACACTGAAAGGTTCATTTTTCAGTTGTTTTAAGTTCACTGACAGAGGATTACCATGACTGACTTAAAGCGTTTGTAATCTTGCAACGATGCATGCTGTCCCTCTTGAACTGGCCATTAGTGTAGATTGAGATATTTCAATTATATTAGCAGATTAACATTTAAAATTGATGTAAATTTGTAATTATCACTGCACTTGAATATGTTAGGGAATCAGAGTTCCAGATGGGATGATAATTTTTCTATTATAAAATCATCTACATGTTAGTATTTATTCATTTTTGTGTAACAGTTGTTTATAAAGACGTAGTTTATAAATAGAAAGGGCCTCCTATCAGTAACGGTTAATGTTTAGAGATTTTCTGGCTTTATCTCAGTGGGACTTTGGAACTTGTTTCTCACAACAAGTCTCCTTTTCTCAGTTACTTCCTATAGGAACTGGTCAATTGTCATGACAGAGATCTATCTCATGTAATTTTCTTAAATTTCTTCTTATATCAAAATAGGCATAAGTATTCACAGACATCTGCCTAACACCTCCAAGCAAATAAGATGCCAGATTCATCACTGAGTCTGTGATCCATGAGATGCAGCTTGCTAGGAGCATGAAGTCTGCCTATGGCAGGGATCGTACAGCAGGGTAGTGCTTGTGTGAGTGTCTGTGTTTGGCCCTGGTGGCACAAATCTGACCAGAATTAGTGAAATGTTCATTCACTTTTGAGGGCAAGTACTTTTTACAAATGTCTATAGCAATGCCATTTGCTCTCCTTGAGACAGTCTGGACTTTAAGAATCTCTGCTTAAAAGCAAGTGCTGCATCTTCCCTTTTAAATTCTCTCTGTACAGTATTTTGGTGGAGTATGATCTGTATTGAGAGGTACCAGATTCTGATAAGATGGTTGCCTGCACCTGTGAGGTGCAGAGAGGCAACCATCTTACAAAAGTATTGTGCTTTGGTCTTCCAAGAGAACCAAGCAGATGCTTCCTTCTGCACTGTCCACAGGAACTAGACATTGTGTGAAGAAGACAAAAATTTCCTACTTCTGAAGACGTACTTTCAAACACATGCTATGGATAAATCACTCAAGAATAATTAATATTCTTGAAATATTATCCACCTAATGCAGCTGATATTGTTGCAATTTTTTAGCCTGTGTCAGACTGAATTAATGACAGTTGTCAAAAAAGTCTTAATGTGAGGAATGTTTACTCTCTTTATTTGTGGTTTTTTTGTGTGTGTGTAATTAACTGTGCAGAAATTTCACAGAAATGATGTCAGGTTTGTGCAAGACTTTTGATTTAATAGTTAGCCTCATTCTATAAAATTGTACTAATATGGACTAACTACCATCTATTAAGGTTAATAGAACAGTTAATTAGGGTTAACACCTCTTTTCTGTAAAGACATTTATAGTAAAATTAAAGTGCATATTTTCTTAGTCTCTGGAATTTATTGTTTCCTCTACAAAATAGTCCTTAAATT
The DNA here is from genome assembly GCA_035772895.1 of Perdix hodgsoniae. Classification (NCBI taxonomy): domain Eukaryota; kingdom Metazoa; phylum Chordata; class Aves; order Galliformes; family Phasianidae; genus Perdix; species Perdix hodgsoniae. The sequence continues at coordinate 402,925 of JAPSGF010000125.1, read as the reverse complement.
AGCATTGCTGAGGCTAAAATTAGAGCATGTTCTCAAAAAAGCCACCATGGTTTTTGGCTTTTATTCCATGGATGGAGGAAATGAATGTTTTTTCTCTTGTTTTTTCTCTTGTAATTTCACAAGAAAAAACATCTGGTATTATCTTCCAGTAAGATGAATGTGAAGTTAACTGTATATCCCCAGCAGTGAACAGTTGTGCTATTCTGAAGAATTACTTTACAATATATGCTCAGAAGATAAGCACCACTTTATTTTATATATATATATATAAAAGGTTGTAAAGGTTATGGTGCATTCTCTGACTAGGTCTTCAAGGTCTGATTAGGTCTTCAAAGGGGCACTGCTTTTGAAAAGTGACGGGGCTGACTGTAGCAGACAAAAAGAGTTTTGCTGAGGTTTCAGGACAGGTTAACTAGGACTTACTGGCTGTTTCTGACTTATAGGTTCTTAGATTAACACATCTCAGCATTAAAGTCCATTCAGTCACAATGCAGGGTGCAATTTCTTCTTTCAGGTTGGCCACAATACACATTATTTGGCTTAAAGCAGAAAGACAGAAGGTAGCAAATTGGTATTATCTTACAAATATGAAGTGAATTAAAAGAGAGAGATAATCAAATTTAAATAAATCCCTTAGGAGATTACCTTGAAGAATAATCTTAATACAGGACTATGTCACCTGTGAAGAGTGTTACCATGCAATCATTCAAAATGTTTAGGGTTTCAGCTACACAGCTGCAGGATTTTGTGCACATTTAGAAGAATTGCTCTATGAGCAGATAAAAGCAATCAGTTTTGCTAAAAAGGAAGAAATAAAAAAGATATCTCTGAAGTTTAATTTCATGGCATAAATGATTTTTTTAACCAGAAATAAAACTACTTTATCTGTAGAAAGACCCTACGTAGGAACTATGCATATTTATTTTAAGTAAAAACTGATTATACCTGTAAAAGTGAATAAGTAAGAATAGTTTATGCCTTGGGAGCTGTACTGTATGGACCAAATCTCTATAGAGTAATGGAACAAAAAATTCCTGGATTTTAGCCTGAGCCTTAGGGGAGCAAAGAACAAAAGTTCAATTTCCAGCAGCAAGACCTAATGACAAAGCTGTCCTCATTTTCTGATGAGTCACTGGCACCAATATTTTTATATTCAATGGCAACTTTTTCTCCCCAAAAGAACATAGGATTCCCTAATCCCTAGCCTAGGATTTTCAATAATCTATTTCCTTCCCCACAAGTCCTTCCCCGTACTTCTCTTGGAGAAAACCAGAAAATCTTCATTGGTACAAATTACTTGGGAAGACAACACAGCTGGAAAACATTTCAGTGGGAAAAAAAAAGGCAAAGCTCTAAGCTAATTATTTCTCATCATTATTTGGTGTCTCACCTGGGGGATACTTGCTACTGTTATGTCAGCGTTGGTAGCACACTGGGAAAATGTTGAGAAAATAGAAGAGTACACTTCCTATTATTGATGGTCTTCCGCCTTGGAAGCTGGCATTCAGCTCAAAGCAGTTGGTGAAAGGTCCTGCCGCTTCTCTATGTATTCAGTGAAGTTTCCAGGAGCTCTGATTTGATGTAGCATTATTCATGGCATGAAAAGTTACTGATCTTCTGATAATGTGTGAAATGGTTTTTGCTCCAGTTCTCCCCAGGCTGAATGACCCCATCACAAAGAACCTGTCAGTTTCACAGACATCCACACTGAAAGGTCCAGCAGTGAAATGAGGACTGGCACAAAGCCCTTCTCCATAGGGAATTTGTAACTGTGTACTAAGTTCACACCAGAGTGAGTATATAATTGTTCACAGAGCAACTCTGGCTTGATCCATCTCATATGTTTCCAAAGGGCTCATATTTGTGTGAATAAGTTCCTACAGTGAATCCTTCAGAATAATTCCTGTTACTATTATTAGTTGCTACATTATAGAAATTCTGAAGCGTATGCAAAGAAAAAAAGGCAATACCCTAGCCTTTATTTGAGACACAGGCAATCACAGAACAAGATATCAAAGAAAGAAGAACCAACTCACCCCTTCCAACAACAGCCTGGAGAAAAGGGGTGAGCTGAGCAATGCAGCCTCCTTCATTTCAAACTCTGGTGTGCTGGGAGAAGGAAGCAAAATGGGGGGGAGCAGAGGAGAACCCATCTGTAGACTTAGACTGCATTCATGCTCTCAGAAGCACCTCTGAGATGAGGAGAGAGGAAAGGGTGGATCTAGGCTTCCCCTGTTCCAGGCGCTCATGTTGTCACGTATTGGTTCAGGCTGTGACCTAGGAATTCTGCTGCAGTATAGTATTATTTTGCTTGTTATCTCTCTCCCAAAATTGTGTTATCTAATTATTTATCCTAAGACAGTATTTTTGATGTGCACTGAAAGTAATGTTTCCTATTTATTTCCTTGAAAAATACAACAGCTACAAAGAGCACAATAACACTACTTGATACAGAAAATTCTCAGCTACAAAACACAAAAGTCATCACCATTAACTTATCTTAGTGGATTGAGCTAAGCAAGATGCTCTTCATTTCACATTGTAACGCCTGTTCAAGGCTGTATGAAATATAGTATGTCTTTCATGTTGCTGTTACCACTACTGATACATACCAGCCACCATCTCTCAATGCTCATATCCACTGTTTGTCTCCATAAACATTAACAAAGTGTCAGTTAATGCCATTTTTTCTATACAGATGAATTCAGCGACACACCTTTGCTCCGTACACATTTCTGTGTCAGAATCTATTCCGTCAGTCTGCCTCTCTGCTGCCATCTCTCATGTGGCAGTAAAATGTAGCGGAATAGTGGCAGGAAGATTCAGCCTCTGCCGCTATACCACAAACATCTGTCTCTGAATGTTGTGGACCAACATAATAACACATGAAACTTTACTATAGGAGCAGCCCACTATAAAAACAAAACTATTAAGCTGAAAACTGCTAAGAGACAAACATGCCAGATAGCGGAGGGCTTGCTGATTTCAACAGCACTGCCATGATCACGATGAGTGTTTCTTCTTTGAGATGAAATAGCCAGCTTACACATTTTGAAAAACATCAATTCAGGTGATAGTCTGCTTTTATTTTTAGTGTAAAATAAGCTTTACTCTGAAGTCTTCTAACAGGAGTGTTATGTGACCACTCAATGTGATCATCAGTTCAATTAACTGCTATTCTGAAAGTCAGTCAGCACAAGAACAGAGCACTCATATTATCCCATCATATTTCCATAATCCTTCTTTACATTTAATGCATAAAAAAATTCCAAACAATTTATCAAGTCACACAATAGTCACCCCTTCCTCTCTCTTCTCTCATCTTGCTATTTTGCAGAGATATTTTATCCTTGAGATGAATATCTTACTCTTTAAATACCTCACTCTTATAGAGTGAGCTTAGAAATATTAATAAACCTATAAACTATAGTTCAGCTCCTGCAGCTAATTCATCTCATGTCAGCATCTGATTTTTCAGCACTTGCCATGGACATAAGAAACCAGTTCACATCAGTGTCAGAAGAAATTTAAGGAAACAATAATCTGAAGGTATAACCTTGCATCTCTATACATACTAATTTACTGTAGCTTTTAAAATAACATCTTACCTGCTTCCTTATTAAATGTATTATGTAATACCAAAAGAGATGTTTCATAATTATGTTGATAAGAAAACTTCCAGGAAATAAAGCCAGAGGAATTCTGGGAAGTCCAACCCTAGGATGAAGCTTGCTATAGCTTTAACATCATACACTTAACACAACTCCATAAAGTTTTAACATGTTTGGTTTAACACCATAGTCTTTGTTAATATCTTTATTTCTGCTATCTAAAGCTGTTAAAGAATCACAAAGTCCACAAAATATATGGAAGCATACACTGAAGACAGACTCAGCTCTTGTAATTAATAAAATTAAAAATTCACCTAGTGATATCTCTGTTATAATAAAAAATAAATTAAAAAAATAATTTGATTACAAATCATTGAAACATGCAAACAAGAAGGAAACTTCTACTTCAGACTCTACATGCTGTCTAGAAAGGCCAGTGCATTTGCACTTGAGATTTTTTTTTATTTGTTCTCAGCTGAGTTTTTTTACCTGCTGATTGGGATGACTGAAATGCAAAACTTGTTCTATGCAGTGATTTCTGCAGTGCCATGCAGAAATCAAACCCTATATCCAGAATAAGGATGTAGAGCAGGTATGTTTATTAGCAATGCGCCCTGGTGCAAGGGGCATAGCTCCTCCTAACTTGCAACTCGTAGAGCAAAAGCTTGGTACAGATATAGGCCAAACTTCTATATAATTAATGATTTTCCTGGTATTCATTATATTTCTGAGAACCCCTTAGCATATGGTCCCTCCCCCTTGTGCATGCACTGTGAGCAGTGGGGGTCTCCTCCTGGTGGTTGTGGGATGTTGTATTAGACGATAGCGGGGAATCGGGATGTGATGGGATGAAGGCCCATTGTCTTCCTTGCAAAGACTCATAGTCTTCCTTGCTGTAAACTTCTGGCCCTGTGGGGGGTGGGGGAGAGCAGTAGCCCCCAGACCAATTCTAACTTGCCTGTGGACAATTAATCACTTACTCACCAAACGTCCTCAAGCTGTTTCAAAACTCTTATCTTCATGTCCTGCACTTAATCCCATGTCCTGTCTTAATCCCAGCTTGTTTCCATCCCCATTCTTTTAGCAGCCTCCAAATATTTTCCCTATCTTTACCCTTTGTTTCTGTGAAACATCTTTTACTCTTCACTAGTAACTATTACTTTGCCCTTAATCTGACTTCAGATGACTGCGTGAAATTCCTGAAATATGCTGTTATGTACAAAAGAATACTCTGAAGGAAATATATGTGTTTAATTACACCTATACATCTCAATACGAAATATGGATTTGGATAAGGAATTGGCTGGATGACTACTGCCAGAGCATTGTGTTGTCGATGTCTCCACACCCAGGTGGAGGCTGGTAACAAGTGGTGTCCTTCAGGGACCTATCCTGGGACCAGTACTTTTTAACTTAATGACATAGACTGTGGGATTGATTACACTATCAGGAGGTCTGCACGCGATGCTAAGCTGAGTGCCGCAGTTGGTACAAGAAAGGAAAAGATGCCATTCAAAGAAATTAGACAGGCTTGTGAAATGGACCCAAGGTAACCTAAAGAAGTTCAACAAAGCCATGTGTAAGGTGCAGCACCTTAGTGGGGGAAAGCTCAGATGTGAACAGACTGTGGGAAGAATTCATTGAGAGCAGCCCCATGGAGAAAGGCTTGTAGATTTTGGTGAACTAAAAGCTCAGCACAGACCAGCATTGTGTGCTTGCAGCCCAGAAGGCCTGGGCTGGATCTAAAGAGAAGTGGCTGAAAGGGAGGGAGAAGTGATTGTCCCCCTCTGTTCTGCTGTCGTGAGGCCCATCTGGAGTACTGTGTTCAGGCCTGGGGCCAGCAGCACAAGAAAGATGTGGAGCTGTTAGAGCAGGGATGAACAAGGGCCACCATGTCAGATTTGTTCATCCTGAACAAGAGAATGCTCTGGGGAGACCTCATGGTCTTTCAATAGGAGAGCCTGTAAGAAAGACAGTAAGAGACACTTTGGCTGCTGTATGGGTCTCCGCACCACATACCATTGGGTGCAGTTTGAGCAAGTGGATGATCTACTCGGCCTGGTGGCAGAGCTGCAAGAGGAGGTGGGAAGATTAAGGACTACCAAGTAGAGTGAAAGGGAGATAGACCGGTGGAGCCACACCCTTTCATCAGTGCAAGAAGGGCTCCAGGGAGATACTTCACAACTTGTAGGATCCTCTGCTCACACATCATTAGGCAGAAGGAGGAAACCTAAGAGACACAGAGGAATGGAACTAGGTTCCTGGTGAATTCCCTTTCAGCCTGCCTTCCTTCCCAGGTGCCCTTACACAGTAGGTATGAGATTCTGGATGGAACATGAATTACAGGTAAATGAGAAAGGTCCATGAAGGACCATCCAAGGAGTGGTCTAGGGTGCATCAGTCAGTCCAATGCTTCAATGCCCTCCTATGCTTCCTATGCCTCTCCTTCTGCCTCCACCTTTGCCTCTGAACAGGGGGCTTGATATGCTGACCAAAACCTTCTCTCATGGGAATCTGCTGCCTCCCTGGGACCTGTGTCAGTGATGTTACTAGGAAATTCCCTATTCCAGAGAGAGTTGCATTTTATTACCTGATTTTGGTAGTTCAGGTCAGCAGAGAGAAGAACAAGGGCTATTATGGGGGATTTTAGGGTACTGGGGCAATTAATTGAGGGAGTGGGAGCATAGGCTGTTTCCAAGTGATACTCCTTCAGGAAAAGGGAGAAGTACTGAAGGAAACAGGAAAACCTACCTAATTCTAGGCTAAAAGGCTGGGGCCGATAGTGGAATTTTGTTTTTGTTTTATAACAGGGTGACATACATCACTAATCCCAGCAGATGGGGGTTCACCTGCACCAATACACATAGCGTGGGCAACAAACAGGAGAAGCAGTAAGTCGTTGTGCAATGGAAAAGCTGCAACATAGTTGCCATCAATTCAGCATGATGGGATCACTGTCATGACTGGAATGCTGCAATGGATAAGCTGTTCAGAAGTGGTAGGCAAGGGAAGGAGGGGTGCTGGGGTGGTACTGTATGTTGAGGAGTGTTTTGAATCTGTAGAGCTCAGTGCTGTTAATTATTAGGTCAACTCCCTGTAGGTAAGCGCTAGGGAAAGGCCAGTAAAGCTGACATTCCAGTGGAGGCCAGGATGCAAAAGCAGATGAAGCATTCGACAAGCAGATCACAGAAGCCACACAATCACTAACCCTTGTTCTTATCAGATGTTTGTGGGAAGTACAGTGCAGCAGAGAGAAAATAGTATGGGAGATGTGTGGAATGTGAAGATAACTTCCTGACTAAACTGAGAACCTACCATGGGAGGTGCTCCATTTAGACCTGCTGTTTATAAGCTGAGAAGGACTCATGAGAGATGTGCTAGTAAGAAGCCGTTTTGAGTATAGTGACCAAAAAATGACAGTTATCCTGACTTCTTGGTGAAGTCAGGAAAGTGGTCAGCAAAACTGCTACCTTGGACTTCTGGAAGACTTTGAACTGTTTAGGACACTGGTTGGGAGAGTCCCTTTGGTGTCACTCCTAAAGAGCAAAGAGATCCAAAGAGGGAGGCTGGACACTCCTCAAGGAAGAAATCTTAAAGGTACAGGAACAGATTGACTGTATTTGCTGTAAAATGAGCCAGTGGGGAAGTGGCTGAACAGGGAGCTTTCACAGAGATTTCAGGGAAAATCATGATAATCTACTGGAAGAATGGGTAGGCAATTTGGTAAGAGTACAAAGATGTTGCTACGATCTGCAAAGAATATTAGAAAAGCAAAAGCCTGCTTAGAACTTAACCTGGCCACCACAGTTAAAGATAACAAAAAATATTTTCAGAAATAGATCAACAGAAAAAAAGGAGGGCCAAGGAGAATATTCATCCTTTATTGGATGTAGTGAGGAACGTTATCACCAAGGCTGAATAAAAGTCTGAGGTACTCATTGCCTTTTTTCTTCTGTCTTTAGTAGTCAGATCAGTCATCCTCAGGATACTCAAACCCTCCAGGTAGAAGATGAGGGTGGAGGGAAGAATAAACCCTCCATAATTCAGGATGAAACAGTTTGCTACCTGCTACTCCACTTGCGCTGTCACAAGTCAGTGGGACCAGATAGGATCCACTCAAGGGTGCAGGGGAAACCTGTGGAAGTGGCTCATCAAGACCACAGCATTCTCCTAGGGATGTAAATTTGTGGATTAGACAGAAGTACTCTTAGTTAGATAATAAAATGTGTGGATGCTTGGGCTCAAAGAGAGGTAGTGATCAAAGTTAAAGACAACTGACAGTCCATCATGAGTGGTGTTCCCCAAGAGTCAGCATTAGGGCCATTCCTGTTTAATATCCTTGTTGACATTAGAATGAGGAAATTGAGTGCACCCTCAGTAAGTCTGCAGATGACAAGGCTGGGGATCTGCCTGAGGGTAGGAAGGTTCTACAGATGGATTTAGACAGACTGGATCAATGGGCTGGGGCCAATTGTATGAGGTTGCTAGTCAAAAGCTGGCTGAACATGTTAGCAGTATGCCCAGGTGACCAGGAAGCCAGTGGCATCCTGGCTTGTATCAGAAATGGTGGTTGCTTGCCAACAGGTGAGGCCATGTCTCAAGTACTGTGTTCAGTTCAGGACCCCTCACTACAAGAAAGACATTGAGGCATTGGAGAGCATCCAAAGAAGGGTAACAAAGCTGTGAAGATTCTGGAGCACAAGTGTTGAGAAAAATGACTGTGAGGATTTTTTAGTCTAGATGATCCTAGAGGTCTTTTCCAACCTCAATCATTCTATGATTCTATGATTCTAAGGTATATAGTGACGTGACAAGGCAAAATGGTTTTAATAAAATGGGGGAAGATTTACATTACATGTAATGAGAAAATTCTTTACTCAGAGGATGGTGAGACACTGGAACATGTTGCCCAGAGAAACTGTGGATGCCCCATCTCAGAAGACATTTAAGATTGATTTCATTTTGCACATATCCCCAGGCTAATACACTGATTTAATGGATCATTGCTTCCAAAACAGGAAACTCTATATCTCACCAAAGCTTAGTCTCATTCTTTTCTTGCATTGGTTCTTGTGTTCAACAGCAGTCAAAAGAACATTTATACCAATTGTAATAATGAACAATATTTAACCTCAAACTTGTAAAATAAGTTGAGCACTCTAACTGATACAGAAAAATAATCCTTTTTGAAGTGGTCTTACTGAAGTTAAATCTCAGGTGAATTACCTTAGTGGCTCAGTTGAAATTCTGCCCTGCTTTTATTTCAGTTTTACTCCTTAGTTAACATAATGAGAATAACTATTGTTATTTCAACTAACCTATCAAAAATAAGATATTTCATTGTAAAAGCACAATAACATTTTGTCTGACTGTATCTTCTTCACTCAGTTGTCTCTCTGCAGAACAAATATCAAGCATTTCCATGCTGTGTTACTGCACTACTCTTACATGAAAAACAATGAATGAATGCTCTTCTCCTTCAGGTGTTGAGCTGAGAGATCCGTGCAGGTACTAACACTTCTGTGAAGCAGTGATCTTCAAATGCAATTTCCTTCTAAAACAACCGGAAAGGCTGCTGCAAAGGAAAATTTTCTTAGGTTTTCCCCAATCAAAGAGGTTCTCCAGGTGGGGAATTTGTCCTTCTTTTACAATTTCTTCCCCATTCTTCCTCAAAGTTATTATGCTACTAATAAGATGGGGAAGATTTTGTCTTTTATTTAAATAATAGTGGTTAGTTGTTAAGGAGTTATAATCTTTACTTACCAAAACAGCTGGAGTGCTGCTAGTTAAGAAGGCAATCCTTTTCTTATAGGGACACCAAATCTATTTTACTGAGGTTCAGTATTTACTGAATAGACCATCAGCTAATGTACCCTGTCTGGGGACGGTACCTTAATCAGGATGTATCTGATATTTCTTTCTTTCTTTCTTTCTTTCTTTCTTTCTTCTTTCTTTCTTTCTTTCTTTCTTTCTTTCTTTCTTTCTTTCTTTCTTTCTTTCTTTCTTTCTTTCTTTCTTTCTTTCTTTCTTTCTTTCTTTCTTTCTTTCTTTCTTTCTTTCTTTCTTTCTTTCTTTCTTTCTTTCTTTCTTTCTTTCTTTCTTTCT
>JAPSGF010000125.1:280063-393109 GCA_035772895.1 Perdix hodgsoniae | reverse complement strand
GCAAATCTGCTCAGTAAATGGTGATAATGCAACACAACACTATCTTCCTTTCTTTTTTTATTTCTTTTTTTTTTTTTTCTGTTCACTCCAGAAGATAGTGTTGTGTTGCATTATCACCATTTACTGAGCAGATTTGCTACCCACAAGTATTCATAATGTACTGCACACATCAGTGTTCCCTCAAAAAAGATTTTGGAATTTAAGTAATTATATAACAACTGGGGACAATTATATTACTACTTACACAGAAAAAGAGGAAGAAGATGATCCTTATTATTATTATAAATGGTCCAGCATCCATGTGTCTCAATCCAAGAATCATGATAATTCCATGTATGTGCTACCAATTTGCATGAGAACCTCCTCTTACTTATTAGATGAGCTGCAAAAGGTCATTGCAGTGGTTGTTTTTTGCAGAGAAAGTACTTAGGAAAAGCAGGCAGTGAAATTATATTAATCATAACAAATCATAACAAATTTAGTTCTGTTTGATATAATGATAATATCCATGGTTGATTAGCTATTGATTTATGTTATATTTGCCCAAGCATTTTGTAAGTAGTAGTTAATTTTATCTTTCTTGATTTATCTATAGAATTTATGGCTAACACTTTAGTGCCTGTGGGCTTTTAATGCTTATTTTGCTATTGATAATGCTATGTCTATCCATCTATCAGAATACGGTTTTAAAAACAAAATAATTGTTACATGATGAAGTTTTGAAAGCTACTGAAAAACTCATCAGTGAAGGAATTACTGTTATTGCCTAATCAGAACATACATATTTAAAACACATACTTGCTATGTGCCTGTCAAAAGATCACACCTGTGTGGGATGTGAATAAGATATTTTTCCCACATTTGATTGTCTAACTCATATACCAAAAACCTTTCTGTATATGTATTTTTAAAAATAAGAATGATACATCCAAAATATAGCTTTCATCTTCCATGGACATGTATGACATTTATATTTCATCTAAAAATTACAAGAAACTCTCTAAAACAGTATAGAGACTAATGTAAGTAAATCAAGGAAAAAATAATAAATAGTGGAAAAAACAGGTTACACATATTGCTGGTGTTTATTCCTATGGAACATGCATATAATGACACTTAGTAAATTAAAGTGCTGAAAGAAAGAAAAAGGAGTTCTTTTGAATTTGGGCAAACTCTAATTTCTCAGAATATCTCAGAATATCTCTGAATATCTCAGAATATCTGTGCCTAAATACCTAATTTTCCATGGTGTCAAGGACTGAAAGGACTTTGTTTGATTTTTGGAAAATATTTTTTTTATATTTGAGGTAAAAATAGAGCACATGGCAGAAATTGACTTTCTATCTTCATTTCATGTTACCATCAAGGTCTCCAGTTGAATAGCTATTACTGATTCTTTGCCTCACACAAAATATACCCAAGTGAATGTCAGCATGATATTAAATTCAGACAATGTGTTAAGTTCACATTCTCTGTATCTTCATATCTATAAACCGCAAACCCAGTACAGCCCTGAAGCACTTCAAAGCAATTTGACTACAAGAATTAGAGCTTCTTTAACATTTTCAAATTAAAAAAAAAAGTATTTCTTAGGAAAGCCTCAAGATTTCCTCAGGATGAATGCTGAGAATGTTGAAATGATTCAGACTACAGAGGAGAAGACTCTGGGCAGCTCTTATTGAAGGCTTTCAATACTTACAGAGAGCCTACAAGAAAGAGGGAGAGGGACAGAGACTCTTTGTTAAAGAGTTTAACAGTAGGAAAAAGTTAATGGTTTCTAATTAAAAAAGGTATGTCCAGAATAGAGAGAAGGAAGAAATTCGTTACTTAGAGAGTGATAAGGTACTGTCATGGTTTTATGATTTCTGTTATCAGTATTCCATATCGTGATATCATGTAGTGTACTGGAAGTTGAAGAGATAATTCTCCAGTTCCAGGCACTGCCGATTTTTCTGGTTCTCAGAAGAGAAGAAAAACATATCCCAGAGGACTTTACACTGTTTTGTTTCCATTTTCTGCTCATTGGGAAAGATAAAAATTTTTGCAAGTCCTGAGACATACCCTTTTTTTCCTGCTACTGCTCGTCTTCAGTGTGTGCTCCCTAGCCGTCTCATATTCAGCAGTGGAGTAAAGCCTTTGACTTTGGATGGTTTCTCTTTCATTGTATTTAATTTATTAGCCTCAATTTCAATTATATTGTATTGTATTGTGTTATTCCAATATCTTATTTTGTAAATTAACTTTCTTCCTCAGATCATTGCTGCTGTTTTGTTTTTAGGCCCATCTCCCTATCCTTTCCCCTTTTCCACCTTCCTCTTTTCCTGAGGTTGTGGGTATGTCCCCTGGCCCCATTAGTCATGGAAGCAAGTCAAATCAGCCAAATCAAACCATTGGCAGGTACTTCACAGGTTGTCCAGAGAAGGTTTGGGTGCCCCCTCTCTGGAAGTTCCAAGGTGGATGAGGCTTTGGGAAACCTGATCTAGTGGAGAGTGTCCCTATCCATTGCAGGGGGATGGAAGTTGATATTTAAGACCTCCTCCAACCCAAAATGTGATTCTGGGATTCTGTGACAGTGGCAATACAAAAAAGTCTATTCAAAGCAGAAGCTGTGGAGCAAGGTAAACGGCACGAAAAAGCAATGCTGAGAATCAAGGACACCTACAGAAAAGAAAAACAAAGTCAAGTTAGCCGTGTGATGGCTGTGTGATAACGACCACGGCTGGAGAAGGAGTGCGTAGCTAGGAATGACTCATAACTCTGACTGGAAAAGTGCCTGCATGCATGGTTAAGGAGAGTTTGTGGAATGTTTTACTGATGCATAAAGGGACATGGGGAAGTTACAAGAGAAAACTTGTATATAAGGGATGTTAGAACCTGCAATAAACTATTTGGATCTTTTGCACCCGAACCCATGCTTCAGAAGTTGCATATGATCAGATGTTTAGCAAATCTAAAATTTCAGCTATTTTTATTTAGTAATATACACTGAACATGGCACAGTAAATGATTTGTTTTACTGCTGCATGTTACCATCATTTAAGTACGCACCTATTGTGTCTTCTAAATAATGAATAGCAGAGAATGAAATTTCTGATTCCAAATCCTTATGAATCTGATTTTACTAAGTTTCTGAAAGATACTTCCAACCTCACCACCCATTTCTTGTCATTTTTGTCAAATGCAGTTTTCCATTTATTTTCAAAGAATATTTACAAATCAGTTTTAACAACATGAGATGATCAGGATAGTAGGAACTGCTGAAGAACAGTTGATGTAAGTGGTTATGATGGACTGTTTCTGACCTAGGCAAAGAAAAGCAAGAGAGCTGAAATGCCTGTTTTGTCTACCAGTAGCTAGTATCCATGTGTTTCCCTGCTGGGCTTTACCCATGAAGTTCTGACTCATTTTCCTGGAAGACCTTGTTAAGACATGATAAGATCTAAACTGTCACAGAGTTTCAGAGGCAGTGTGAAATTCCAAATTACAAATGCCTGGGAGACTATAAACTATTCAGGTAGAGAAGCACACACAGAAATTAATTATCCATGACACCAAATTATTCACAATATAATGTGAATAATTTTGGAATGGATGGTAAATTGTGCATGTACGTTTTCTAAAATTTTTTTGATAGGGAGAGGAATAAGCTTTTTCCTGTGGAGACAAATGTGAACAGGATAGTCAGGTTTTTTTTAAAGAAAATGGTTCCTGGAGTTGAGTGACCTACAGGGAGAGGTGCTCCGTGTTATCATTTTGTCAGAAGTTTAGTAAAACTCTTTGCTCAGCTTTTCAAGGGGATTTTGGACACTTCAGATAGAATACAAGAATTGTCAAATATTTCATTAAGCTTTCAAAAGAATGCAGGTGATTATCAGAATGAGGAATAAGCAGCAATTAAATTAGCCTTCTTGGCCTACCGTGTTTGGAAATCATGTTGTGAAGAATTCAGGGAGTAATTAACACTGAATCATGAGAACAGCTTTTCCATATTGTGAGAACAGCATTTTGCATAACTTGAGCAGATAAAAACTGAGGGACAGAGGCTTGTACAGATGTAAGCTCAAGAACAGAATGCAGAGGAAGCCATGGAGCTTGCTGTCAAGTGAAGAAAAAAAAAGTAGGATAGGTGTCCTGTTGTTGAAGATAAGATGGCAAAACAGATGCCTCAGCTGAATGCAACATCAGTGGGAACTGGGTTGAACTACCCAGTTGTTAAACTACCAACCCTCCCCAACCCCCCTAAAAGGTTGGAAATCTACAAGGATGCATCCCATGACACCGGAGACGTTAATCATTTCTTGGAGTTTCTGCCCATTGCCTATGTCCACAGAATGTAATGAATATGTATACATTAGGCATTCAAATATGGAGTCACTTCTTCTCTCAGTCTGCACGTTCTGTGGGAATGACCTCCATGCACCCAGCACTGTAATAAAGGGAATATCTGCTTGACATAAATCATTGGCATGTCACGTTTCTCTGTCGGTTTTCTCAGCTTCAACACAGATCTAGAAGTATCTTCCAAAGAATACCCTGCAAGTCATCTGTGAGACTTTTTCCTTCTCTTGCCACATTAAAAAGCAACTTGAAAAAGATTTTGGTTTCAGGTGCTGTTCAATTGCATCAGTGCCACCATGACTTCTCCCTTTCATGTGAATGGCAGTATTTCTCTCATAAGCTTTGTTCCGTTTGTTTTTTCAGTAAGTTTGCTCAGTCTCTCAAAAGTTAAGGCCTCTCTGACATCAGGAGATTAATACACCAATTTAAAACTCTGCAGCAAAACTCACCTCTGATACCTAGCTAATTATAAGTTATTTTCGGTGCTTCGTGTGTGGCAAGTAGCCGATAAACACAATCTTCGATACTCCTCAAAGCCCAAGGTCATAATGGAATGATTTTCGAAAGAAATCAGTCTTTTATTGACAGCTCTCAAATGCAGCACATTAAGAATCAAAGTGCTGTTAAACGATTTTCTTCTCCAAAGTTGGAACAATTTTTTTAATGTGCTATTTTTAACAGAAATGAAAAAGAAAAAAGAGAGAGAGAGAACTGTGGAGTATGTGATTTACTGATCCACATCCTACTTGCTGTTAAAGTAGTTCAGAGACTTAATTCTAAAAAATTCTGCTAAGTGAGTCTTTGCCATCTGGGCACAAACATTGACCAAGACCATGGATAGAGATTTATTTATTCATATAACTACCTTACTTTGTAGTTTCAATTTGTTCATCCTCTCCTCATGACGCTGAAGTTGATTCAGTGAAATTAGTTCTGAGTTCAAACAAGAGGATGTAGACTGGAAAGATGTATTGAGAAAGGAATTAAAAGTAATGAAAACCTCTGTAATTACAGGTTATTAGTTCAGAAAGTAGATAAAGAGACTTGACACACCAGTGAGTTATGTCAAGCAGATATTCCCTTTTATTACAGTTCCGGGAGAATGGGGGATCACTCCACCAAATAGGCACATCAAAGGGAGAAACGACTACATATTTAAACACATAGCATACACATATTCATTACATTCCAAAAAACCAGGCCAAAATTCCAAGAAATAACTCCTATTTATAATTAATTAACATATATAATACATATATAATACCACCCTCCTGAGAATACATGATAGTGGTCTGTTTGTCATGGGATGAAAGCTAGTAACTAATCTCACTGTGCATTTACTCAGAATTCAGATTATTAGATTTCTAGATTTCTGGAATAGCCACAACCAGCTCCCACTGGTGCTGCTTTGAACTGAGGCATCTGTTAAGCCATTTTATCTTCAGCAACAGATCATCTATTCTACTTTCTTATCTCCACATGACATCAAATTCAATGGCCTCCTCCACATTCTGTTCTTGGGCTTACATTTATGCAAGCCTCCTGTCTTTTAGCTCATATCCGCTTAAGTTACATGAAGGTCTGTTCTCACACTATGGAAAAGCTGTTCACACAATTAATCACAATAAATATTGTTATTGCTCTGCTCCAAGTTTGTTTTTTGTTGTTGTTGTTCTTTGTAGAAATAGTGCTTTATAGGACCCCAAAATGTAGTGGGAGCTTGGAAGAATATATTTTAAGGTTTTAGAGCTCAGGACAGTATATTTCTATTTAATTTCAAGTAACATCATACAATGGAGTGATTATCATGAACAAGAGGAATCTGAAGAAACAGAAAAAGGCTGGAGAGAGTGGAGGTGGGGAAACAAACAGAATCAGAGGAGAGTTTTCTAAAGGCAAAAAAAAAAAAAAGACAGATGGGCCTGCCTTACAGTTAATTTTCTTCGCGTCTACTTGCCAATCTGTACTCGCTTTTCATGCTTGTTTCTTCCAGACAGTCTTTTTAAACTTATTTTCATTACCAAGGGCACCTACAGTTCTCGCAGCAGTAATTCTTCTAAAACCATAATTTTCATTCTGATTTTCAAATGGTATAAAAATAAATGAAAGCTCTAGATTTCTTGTGCACTGTTCATTACCCAGTCTACTGTCCCTTTTTTATGACTGATAGATTGACGTGACATAGAGTCCAGTGAAGGGCCATAAAGATAATAAAGGGTCTGGAGCATCTCCCATTTCCTATGGGGAAAGGTTGAGTGACCTGGGTCTGTTCAGCCTTGAGAAAAGAAGGCTCAGAGAGAATCTGATTAATGTTTGTAAGATCTTAAGTGTGGAAGTCAAGGAGACATGGCCAATCTCTTTTCAGAGTTCTGTGGGGACAGGACAAGGAGAGACAGCTGCAAACTCAAGCACAGGAAATTCCACACCAGTATGTGTAGGAACTTCTTCACAGTGAGGGTGATGGAGCTCTGGAGCAGGCTGCCTGGGAAGGTTGTCGATTCTTCTTCTCTGGAGATATTCAAGACCCACCTGGACACCTACCTGTGCAGCCTGCTTTAGGGAGCTTGCTTTGCAGGGAGTCTGGACTTGATGATCTCTGGAGGGTCCCCTTCAGCCCCTACAGTTCTGCGATTTTGTGATTCTGTGATAACCTGAGAAGTGCCAGTTTGTCACCTTATCTTTCTGTGAGTCAGAGAACTCAAATAGCTATGACTATCTAACTATGTTATAATCCCTTATGAATTTTTGGGATGAAGTCAGTTTGTTGAAGTAATCAGTACAAAAATGACCTTTCTACTAATCCCATCTGAAGATCATTCTTCATTGAAGAACTCCTCTGTGGGTAGAAAAAAAAGGTGAGAAGAGACTTTACTTTTTCTTCCTGGGGTATTCACCATTCATTCTTTGATATCAATAATAAGATGAGAAAGATGCTCCACAAAAACATCTAACATAACTGGTTTCTACAGGGAAGTAAAAAACAACAAAAAAAAAGCCTATCATTCTCTTAGAAAAATTATTTAGTAGGGTAGTTTTTCAGCCTGGTTGATAAGATGCTTTTTCAAATTAGTTATGAGCCTATCTACATTTCTATGGATGCAATTTATTATTATTATTATTATTAATTTTCCCTGATTGTATTTTAATTTTAATTTTATTTTTTTAATCTCTTCCCTCTGTCATCAAAATTTATTTGTCAGCTTAAATTAACTTTCTGTTCTTGTAAGACTTGTACTGACTTGACTTCTGCTAGCTAGTATTCTGACTTGACAGGACCTTTCACCCTTGTGAATTTTTTAAGTGGCATCTGAGATCCCATCTGAACCCCATTTTTTGATTGCGAGCTTATGTTAAAATTTAAAGTTTTGTTGAATTTTAAGCAACCAGCTATAAACTGACAGCATTTGTTTTCTTAGTCACTTTCTAAACTAGTGACTGAGATTGCACATAGTATTTCTCTGGAACACAAGAGTATTTCTGTGTTTAGCCCTCAAAGTGAGTGGCCAAAACCCAGCCATTTCATAACCACTTCTGAACAGGACTTAGTATCTATCACAAGGTGACTGCAAATTCTTATTTCAAATATAAAGCGCAGTAGTGAAAATTGCCACTGTTCCTTGGCATCAGTAACAATACTTTCTGTAATTCTAGCCAGGTGCTTTGAGTAGACATTGTACTTCAAATATAGTAATATTTCTCATTTTTATTTATTGGCCTAGAATTTTTACTATTTTAGGTATAAGTAGGCTCCACATTCATTTTTATATTACATACAGAGCTCTAGGTGCCCTAGAGGAACCCAGTGGCCCTGACAAGCTCCAAGTGGACCCACACTCAGCTCATGGGGTTTTCATAAGCTCAGTAAAGGGCATCTAGCTATTTTAGGTGCTTGATCTTCACCAGAGGTACCTATGTTCAAAAATATTTCTTGTGTGGAATATCTGTGGGTCTAGACACAAGGAGCAGATCCATCTCCTTGCTAATGGATGGTTAGGTGCTCTGCTACTCAAGATGGTGATACTGCTTTTATTTCTGTTAATTATAACTAGACTCTATATTTCAACCAAATTAGAAGTACAAACCTTAAATTACTCATCCTACTTTCAAAAGGTTTTGTGGGATTGTAGCAATCCCAAACTGAAGCTTTGCTTCAGTTACTTTTCTACTCTCTCCTCTATTACAATATTTCTACTGTTTTGTCAATACCTTTCTGTCAATACTGTTATGGATAAAAACACTGGTTTTCACTTATGTTTTTGGAGGTGGTTTTTTTTTACCAGTATAAATAGATACCAGTATAAACAGATACACTGAAATCCTACTGACAGCAAAACAAATCAAAGCAAAACCAAAATGATTTAAATACCACCCCATTTCTTACGAGAGAGATTTTTTTCAGGCATTTTCTGTTCTCATTGTCTTCTATAAACACTCTGTCAAATTTCTTCTTAATGTAGTTTAATTTTCTGTTCAAAGTAAGAAGCACTGTATGCTTACTACCAAACCCACGTTAGCAAAGACAATGCCAGGAGTATGTCTCTACTCACTGGTCACCAAAGAAAAGCTGTAAAATAAACCAGCATAGTTTTGTGGCTTCCAGACATCTCTGTTTTGCACTTCTCGAACTAGGAGTTGTTGCAACACTGAATGTATTTAATACTTCTGAGTCAGTCTATTGTTCACTGCCCTAACTGATGGTTATCCTACTTATACTCCGATATCCTAAGCTTCTTGCAGCAGTAAGCCTTACTTGGAAACTAACATTCTAGGAAATGTAATCAGCACAGTTTCTGGTAATAGCACTGTACTGAGGAACAAGGTTTTAAGTGAAGTTTCAGATGCGAATGGAGACGATATTTCTCAACAAACTCTAGGTGTAGAATATTTAGTGAAACATGTTAATGTCATGTCCCAACTACTACAGGCAACAGAACAATATTTTGAGTTATATGAATTAATATTAAATATCAAACTTTATAAGTAACAGTCTGATTTTTAAGCAGATGAAACATTAAGCTCACATAGTAAAGGACTGCTTTTTTGCTAGCATTATCATTTCAATCTTACATTAAACATCAAACAGCAACTCTTCTACTGCCTACTTCCTGTCTAGTGTAATGATTTGTCCTAGATAATAAACCTGAAGTGAGGAATCCTCATAGGAAACTACTCATTAAAATATACAATGTTTTCACAGCACCTTACCCCACTGTTTACCTAATTTGAACACAGGAAATTAAACAAAGATAAAAAACAAACTTTTGATAAACCTCTGAAAGAAAATACCTCAGAGTATTGCAGCACTATTCCAGTTTTCTCTGTCAAGATAGGTGTATTTGATTAAATCAATTCTTTCTAGATATGTCTTTCGAGTTTTATTAAGGAAGATATCTGAAGTGCATATTTCACTACATCCCTTTAGAAACCAGCATATGTATATCATAAATACAGCTACAAAGAAGTAATAACACAAATTTGTTTTTGTTTGTGGAAAGCAAGCAGTGTATGTAATGTTTTTACAAATTGCTGCATGCTCAACAACTTAATCAGTCCAAATTAGCAAATACTCTGTAAGCTAATCAAATGATTTTTTTTCATGTATAGTAACAAGATAATTTACACCATTTAAAAGCTGTTAACACAGCATATAATTTTGCATTATGTTACCATTCAAAGTTATATACTGCCATGTTGTGTACGTTATTCTTAATGCATCTCACCCCATATGGATTTTGCAACTTTTAATAAGCATTTTTTCTCTCTTCTTTAGTTTCTAAATCTTGGAGTTGATATATCAGTGGCTGAAAGACTGCATGTCATGTGATTTAAGCATTTATTAGTACCTTTAAATATAATGGAAACAATAGATTTACTAGTACTACTCATAGTTCAAATGGTTTTCTTAGTAGTCAGGCCTAATTTTACATGGAACTAAGAGATGACAGGTTGGATCCTTGCTGCTTTTCTAGAAGTGGAAACATGCATCTTCTTTCATAAAGAGGTTTTATTCAGTCTTTGCATTGGGATCACCTACTTCTGGATAATATGAATAAATACAGAATAAGTAGGGAGGCCTACAGAATGAAGATAAGATATCCTTTCCATCAAACTTTAACACTCAGAATTCTTCCCATCACTAGACAGTCTCCTTTGCTAAGAAATATTAAGGAATATTTTATATATGTTCATAGGCCAAAGGATACACAATCAGACATATTTTTATTGTCGTTACCAGTAGCACCAAGCAAAAATGACTGGTATGTTTGTCTGTGTCTGTGTCTGTGTCTGGGTCTGTTACTAAGTAATGAAAAGATTTATTCATTCTGAATCCAGGTCATTTTTCTGCAACTTCTAGTGCTGACTATCACATTCTATTGGTGACTCAAATGTTTATGATTTCTCAAACACTTGTACTAAAAATGACCGTTTAAAATTTATAGCTGTGGTCTAGTCCAATACGTTTTCCAGCTTTTTGAATCCTCGTCATAAATTCTGGTAAACATGCTGAAATTCTAAATAAATATCTGGCATGGATTGTCTTTCCATTCCTATATGTACTTTTAAAAATATATTCATTATTTCCAAAGTGCATTTCTCATAGTTGAGAAGTCACATAATGCCTGTTTTCCCATGACCAAGTGTTAGTAAGATCAACATTTTAGACCTCTCTGAAGCCAAATAAAATCTCACTCTTCACTTCACTGGGGCCATCCTCTTGGTCTTCCAGAGATGAATCAAGCTATTAGGTTTAGGAGTGAGGAAGCTCTACCACTTTCTAATGAGTATAGTCATCTGCTCTCAACCCAGGGTGACCATAGATTTTACTGTAGATGCCCACTGACCAGGGTTGGTTAAGCACCTATTTAGCTGGTGCTTAAATAAGAGACTAGCAGAATAGCTAATGGAGATGCTCGAACAGATACAGCATTTTGTACAGCAGGGTGCAAAGGGAGCCACATCAAAATCTGTAAAAGTGTGAACAGTCTTGAGACTTGTAGCTAAATGTCACAGGGAAGTTTCTCCAACAGCTGCTGGAGTAGATTCCTATTACAGAGATTCAGCTTGAGGATGTAGTCCTCCAGATCCCAAGCAGTAGGGAGTCCCTGGTTCCTCTCTATGATGTTGGGAGAGATGTTCTTCTGCACTGCAGAGGTATGTTGCCTTGGAAGATATGGGTACCAAGTTAAGAAGTAACAAAATGAAGTGAGCAACTCATAGAGAAACAAAAAAGGATGAAAGGGGGACAGTCAAGATCTTCTCTGTGATCCACAACTTGAAGAGCTCTGTACCCTCTAAGGACAGTACAGACATAGGCAGTATCTGCCTCTAATATTAAAGTGCAAACTCTGAAGAAGGAGAAGGATGGAAATTGATGACTTCTGGCATGAAGATGAAGGCTTCTGCCCCACCTAAGAATTTACAGTGACAAAATAGGTCCCCTGGCCTTACATTTGAAGACTAGCCAGATATTTCTTCAAGCAAAATAACTAGGCTGCCAGCCATGCAAGACCACAAGGAAGAAGCAACTATTGATCATATGGGGAGACTCGCTGCTATGGAAGACAAGGACACTCATCTGTCAGACTTGCATATCAACTAGAGAGATTTACTGCCTGCAAGTCACTTTGGTCCTGGATATTCTTGGAGGGACAGCCGAAACTCACGAAACCTTCTGACTACTACTCTCTGCTCTTCTTCAGTGTGGGCACAGATAAGAATGAGAAGGAGTACATAGATAATGCAGGTCAATAACTGTGAGTGGAGCTGGTTTTGAGGACAGTGCTGTAATTGCTATGATCATGAGAACCTATCTGCAGATACGTTTCATTGAGATGGATGGTATCTACCTCATTAAGCAGGCACAGTTATTTTTGCCAGTAGAATGACTAATCTGGTAAGGACTGCTTTAAAATGTTAGTGATAAGGATGGAGTGATGAATAGACTCAACAGCAAGACGACTGAAGGAATGTGATGGTAAAGGATTACAAAACCAAAGGAACTAGGTCTTTAGCAGGGCCACCTCCAACACTGATATATACGGAAGTACGAGCCTTCAAGGTACCGTTATGGAAAAATCTCAAAACATGCTGGGGTACCTATAAAATGGCTTTGCACTATTTCATGCACCATGGGGAAAAAAAACAACAAGTTAATGGTGTGCATGCAGTTGCAGTTCATGATCATGTTGGGCTAAAAAGTAGTTCTGGACTTCAAAGAACCAACTTTTAAAATTTTAAATTTTTTTTTTAATTTTAAAATATGTTCATGGAAGGGTCATAGAATCATAGAATCATAAAATCGTAGAATCATAGAATCATCGAATCATCGAATCATAGGAAGACTTGTGTTGGAAGGGACCTCAAGGATCATCAAGCTCCAACTGCCCTGCCATAGGCAGGGCTGCCAACCACGTCCCATGTTATAACATCCTGAGGCAAGAGTGGTCCTAAAAAGCTGGTCATTATTCAGGAATTCCTTCCTCCAAGCCCAGAAGAGTCTATTCTAGTCTATTCAAATGATTAGAAAGATAGTAAAAAGTGCTGGAGTACTATATAGAAAGAAAAGGAGCTCCAGACTGATGACTTGGCATCATCTGCAACCTTGCTGAGGGTGCACTCAAAACCATCATCTATGTCACTGATGAAGTAGTTGAAGAGCACTGGTCCCAAGACAGACTCTTGGGGGATACCACTTGTGACCGCCCTCCACCCAGATATTGAACTATTGATCACAACCCTTTGGCTGCATTCAGCCAATCAGTTCTTAATCATCCAACTGTCCACCCTTCAAATTCACACCTCTCCAATTTACAGAGAAGGATGTGGTGAGAGACCATACCAAGGGCTTTGTGGAAGTCCAGGTAGATGGCATTTGTTGTCCTTCCTCTACCCACTGATGCCATTGCTGCATCTTAGAAGGTCACCGGATTGGTCAGGCAGTCTCTGCCCTTGGTGAAGCCATGTTGGCTGTCTCAAATCACATTTCAGTTTCATATGTGTCTTAACATGGTAACCAGGAGGATCTGCTCCATGATCTTTCCAGGCACATAGGCGAGGCTTACCAGTCTGTAGTTTCCCAGATCTTCCTTTCTTCCTTTCTTAAAAATCAATCTGCTCATGCAGCTAACTATAGAAAATTATTGGTAGTGTTATTTAACATGGATACAAACCAATCATTAAACACTCACACTCCTCTGGGATCTGTTTCCTTCTTTCTCATTTGTGATAAGATCATAATTATATATAAAATATGGAAAATTTGGCTGAGTACAATTTTAATCATAATGTGTTAGACTATATTAATCTGAAGCTATTTCCACAAAAAAAAAAAAAAAAATGAAAGAAAGAAAGCAAGCCTGTCCCTCTTCCCTACCTACTGCAGATTATGTCTTCAAAATGATTCATTATGAGCCATCTCTATTTAGCTTTAAATAGCTTGGCACTTCCAATATATATCCACTTTTTCCCTTTCAAACAATGGTGTCTGGCTATCAAAGCTTACCATTTTTTTTCCCACAAAAATATTAAACAAAATTGAAAGGAGCTTCACTTTACTAAGATTATCAGAGTTCTCTTTTCTTCCACTTCATGATTTCACAGGTCTTTACACAAGTTCCAAAATAGTTCTGAAAGGGACACATTTTTTCCTTTGGCATGAGAAAAAATACCTCAGCCACCAGCTACAGTTGTGAATAGCAAGTAATGAGCATTGAGCCTGTTGCCTTTCCAAGTAATAGATTTGCCTGGGCTGCATGCTTCACTGGAATAAATCCTCAGCCTGCTGAAAGCACTACTGGCTGTCATACTGTGGCCAAAACCTGTCTCCTGCCAGGTGCCATGGCACTTGGCACTCCTGCACAATTAGTCCATCCAATTTCTCTATCATCAGCTCTTTGCTCACTTCTACTCTGTCAGATATGTTCCAGTGCTAGTTTAGTGAGAAACTTGCTGTCACTCCAGCCATTCAGGTGCATGTATTTCATCTGATCACAGTCTCTCTCAGGTGCAGAAGCTTCAAAACCACACTGCGTAAGAGGCCTAGTGCAACTTCTCTGAATAGCCACTGTTAAAAAATCTTTCGTGGGACACTTTCTCAACATGTCAGTTGTAGGCAGATACTTGAAAATCCACAGCATGGGACATGACCCCTTATCTCTAGGCATATCCAACTGACTGTTCATGAAAGTTAAATGTCAACCGAGCTTCTAAAGAATTGCAACAAAGCAACAGAACTTATCAGAACAAAGATAGAAAAAATGTATGGGAAGGTGAAATTATACCTGTTTGAGCTGTAGAGAGAAGGTTATTTCAGTTCAAAATCGGGTTTATTCATGGGTTTTGTCCTTAGCTTCTTTTTATGGCCTTCTGTCCAAATCTTTCTTCCATGCACTCTCAGTCCTGTAATTCTTTTCATTCATTTTAAATTTGGAAGGATCTCTTGGTTCCCTCCTGCTAATACTGCTTTATATATGAATACATTTTTCACACTGTTTTTGTCTGTCTTATTTTTCTGTGTATGTTTTGTCTATCAGGATTTTGGAAGAGCTATGATAAAGCACTGAAGAGGCAGGTTAATTATTATTACTGAGTAACCCAGCCATGCATAGCCCTTTACCAAAGGAGCTATTGCCAAATAAATCTGCATGCATTCCCTATGCAGCCAGTGATCCCTGTGGCTCCCATAGCCAGCTAAACAAACTAATCAAATAATAGCCTTTGGAATGCTGTAGATACATTTCTCTTCACAAACATAATTTCAAAAGGAAAATTTTTCTAAGAAAATTCTTAACCACATTATTTTAGTAGTAGCTTTATACCACTTATCAAGAATTCCAATGTTTCTTAGCAGTCATTCCTCTAAGTATATAGAGTATAGAATGAATGAATCTACAGTTCTCCTCTGCCTAATATGTCAGTATACTATGTATTTCAAAGCATTTGCGTTTGTTATTTTTCCAAATGTAATACACTGTATTAAATTAAGCTAGAAAAGTCTGTAGATTACCAGTAGTAACTGTTGAATTATGTATAATGACCAATTTGTTTTTCTCTAAGATTTTTTTACTTGCATTCAAGTAATTAACAGATTATAAGGATAATTGCAATAGCTTGGTAAAACTGGAGTTTGTGCTGAACATTATGTCAGTAAGAGACAATACCAATGCAAATTAGAGGCTGCAAATTGCAGTGACCTGTGTCTAGAACTGGCTTAAATATACACAGAGCATAGCTAATCTGAGTTTCATCATAACTGAACTTCCTTTGTTAATGTTATGCAGGCATTGACGCAAGAGCAAGCAGGTAAATCCACATGACAAGAATTAAATGGATCAAATCTCTGTGCTGTTTAATACATATCTTCTAATGAACTATAGCTATATAATTACCAAGCTGAGTACTAATACTCTTTCTATTCCTTTCTGTGTCTAGAGCATACAATCTTCCATTAGACTGATGTATAACAATGACTAGTTATATAAGATTTCTGCTCCCAATTTTCATGATGACCTTACACATATTAATAAGCTTGATATTCAAAGCCCTTGAATAAAGATTAAACATCACCTGAAACCTTGCTTCCGGTTGTTTGTTTTGTTTCGTTTTGCTATAGAACTAAACATTTAACACCGACAGAATATTAATACTAGAAACATAGAAATACTGAGAACCTCCTCCCTGCTTTAGAATCATAATGTGGAAATTGAATTTCAAAACTACCGCCACAGAGTATGCAGACAAAAATCTGCTAAAGTCATCATACTGGAACTCCTGGATACTGGCCCAGGCCAGTAGGTTTGCTCAGACTGAGGACTTCAGTTATTCTGTATCTTTGTAGTACTTTGTGAAGACTTACAAATGTGAGCTGGATGGAAAGAGCAGGTTCTACCAAGTGTTACCCGTACCTGTTTGGAAATCAGCCAACTCTGTCTGTCCCCATGAGTCCAGCAGCTGATTGTCGCTTAGAGTTGCAAAGGGAATTAAACTCCATGAGATCCCTGTCTCTTTACATAGGGAGAAAGACTTTCCAGAACTTAGTTTTATCCCCCAGCTTAACCAGGATGAGATACACCATCCAGGCAGTTAAGGAAGAAAAGTGGCTACACTGTCACTGGTTTCCTCCCTCTCCTGACAGGGATATAAAAAAGTTGCAGTTTGAATAAGGGTGTATAGAAACAACCCATAGAATTTACGTGAATGTACTGACAGACAAACAAAACAAATGACCAAATGCAAGTTCTGCAACTCTCAAATGTGTTGACTGGTTATCTTTTTTTAGACTTACAGCTACATTGCAGGGCTGCACAGAGCTTAAGAAAGGAATGATCTGGAAGATAAGCAGGTTCATCACAGAGAAGACCACAAGAGATTACACTGTTTATTCCATTCCACCATTTCTCCATTAGCCACAATTTCTTTGGAAGATAAACTATCACTTAGAATGATAAATTAAGGGACTCCAAGGAATTTCAAAGCCAATTCAAGTATCTTTTCTTCTAATTAAGCTCATTTGAATTCTCTGTTGTATTTAGCTAACTTCCAGCATTTTGAGTCATCATACAAAAGGGGATTGAGCCAGCCCTTACAAGACTTTTCTGCTTACATTAGCTTGTAATAAAACTCTTTAATATGATTAAGTGTTTTGGTATATAATCAGCATCATTGCTGCTACATAAGCTCTGGTTTTACATATGGTTATTGACTATTAAGCACTCCGACACAAGAAACCTCAGGATCATTCAATTAAATGGCAAAAGCCATGTGACTGTTTTCAGAACTGGCATGTCAGCAACAGAAAGCCAATATGTCAGAAGAACATTAAAGAAAATTGATGATTCCTATGTCCATTTTAGATCAGTCCCATTTCAACAAACAAGATTCTCCACTTCCGTACTCACTGGAGTACATGTATGACTTCAAAAAGGAGGATCACCTTAGTTTATGCTGACAATTTAATTTTCTCACAACTATTTTTCTAACAGAAGTTGAAGCTTTGGGAAACTTAAAGAAAACTGAGAGTTGGAAAAGCAAACTCTCCAGTATACTTTTGAGCCATACAGCTTAAAAAAAATCGTTTTTAAAAATGTGTATTTATAAGAAATATATTTTTTTTCCAAGTTTTATTGTCTAATTAAAGTCTCTTTTCAGACATAGAACATTCACACTAAGACTCTCACCTGTTTTGAGGAAGAGCATTTCATTTGGTAGCGTACAGATTGACTTCCATCAATCTTACAGTCTGCTAGATACAGTAAAATCTTATTTAAATTTATATAAGTAAAATGACCATTGCTACAAAATAGAGGTCAAACATGAACATTTTAAGTTTGAACTGTTTTTTACCATAGAGTATTTATCTGTTTTACTCTTGAGTTAGGCACACCTAAATTAGTGAAGCAGGAATTAGTGAAGAGGAAGGCGACCATCCCAATTTTTGGGCTGCTGGGTAATTCAAACTTTTTGGACTACCTTTGAGCTAATATTCAGCTTCTGTCATATTCAGTAGTGAGTTATTTTTATAATCTTACACAGGTTGCAAAGATTCAACATTCATTTAAGAAAAAAGAAAAAAAAAAAAAAAAAAAAGCCACAACAGCACATTCATTCCCTACAGTAGATAGGGAACTAGCCCCTGCAGTAGCCCTTTTACATTTACTACATCCCAGCATACATCCCACTTTTACTAATATCTTTCTTTTTACTAATATCTCTCCCCTCCCCTCCCCTCTAATAAAATATCCCCCTTATAATAATGAAAATCAGACTTTGCAGAAAGTATAGCTAGAGTAAAATCAATGTTGTTTATATGAGTCATTCTCAAGAAAAGAAAAAGGAAATGTTTGAATTCTGAAATGCTAAATATGCTGTAAAACTTTATCACTTTGTATTTAAACTTCTTGTTCTCTGACAAGAAATTTACTTTCTCTCTGGAAGAAAGAAGAGCCACAAAGAGCAATATGTCCCTGTAAGAAAAGTTCAATGAAATAAAAATTTTCAGGAATTGAAATGGTAATTTCCTGTTTACAACTCATGTCTCTCCCCCCCTTCTGTTCCTGAGAGAACAATTACTATCTTTTAAATAGACAACAGTACTTCTCTGTACAAGATATCAGGTTTCAACTCTGAAACCTCCATTTTGCAGTTAGATATTATCACATAATGGAAAAATGATGGCTTTAATTCTGGAACTTCTATTCTGCCAACACCATGCAGTAAGGTCACTGAAATGACAGAAAGATGCACAAATGCTTTGTTTCCATGACTGCAGGGAATCCAAATATACTAATTTATAGACATCTGAACTATGTAGTTAATCAAGATGAGGTAGAGAACAAATCACCAAAGGACAAACTAACTACAGCATTGTTCATAATAAACTATGAATATGTATTTATTTTAAAGTCAGATGTAACCAGAGCTGATATACTCTGTAAACATAAAACTCAGTAAAACTGGTGACAATTCAAGAGTAATCCCAAACTGCAGAATTCATATGAACCAGAAACATGGAATAAGCAAACTTGCCTCCACAACTGATGGCAATGTTTCTAGCTGCAAAGAACACGTAGCTGATTCATTCTATTCATAATAACTGAGCACTGAAAATTGTCCAGAATAAGATATCTTTAGCTCTGCTGCCTGTTTTTTGCCTTTCCTTTTGCCCTAAAAAGAGCCTGAATGAAGACTCACCCTAACATGGATTTCAGTAGCTCCCTTTAGGATCTGGCACTGCATTTCATAAAGTGATGGTTTTGCTCCTTGTTGATAAGATAACAATGTGGCCAGATGAGAGCACTGGAAGTTAAAAGACCAGGTTGCTCATTAAACACAAATGGGTGCACTGATCACTGAATTACCATTAGTGGTGTGAATTAAGTATCTTATCTCACTGCTGTTTGCAATAAATGTTTCCTAATGGCTATTCAGGGAATTGAGCAACTTTTTTCTTTTCTTAACTGTTAAACTGATGGGCAATGTTCATAACACTCTTTACCCAAGGAGACTAGGAAGAGTTCTGTCTTTTCCACTGGTAACCAGCAGGAAACTAATCACAGATGGCCACTCTCTTGAATGTATGCTATTAGCTATGCTTGTCCACAAGAACAAAAAGCGCACTCTAGTTCTTCACATGCATACCCAGGACATTAGTGCCACCAGCCTGAGAAAACTGCACATCAGATTAGAAAAGAAACATTCAAAATCCACTGCATTGAGAAGATCTTGTGAGGCTCTGTCTCAGTTTATGATACACTCATCCTTGTGCTGAGCATTTTATGTTTCTATAACTGATGTGTTGTTCCAACTGACTTACTTTACTAGGCTAGCAAACCACTGGAACTGACAAACTGGAAACAAAATTCATTTATTTAGCTAATTTACAAAGCATCACAAACAACAGCATTGTAGGATAAAAAATTATGTACTCAGGAAAGCAGAGAATGACACACCAGTATTTTGACTCCAAGTGCCTCTTGGTAGCTTAGGAAACACATAGCACTGTTATTTGGAGAAACATAAGATTTTGCAGGGAGGATATTTTATAGTCTAATATTCTTACAGAAAGAGGACATGCTGAAATAATGCTGAAATGTTGAAAAATTAACACAGGAATTCAAATGAATCTTTTCTTTTTCTTTAATCTTTGGTAAGGGAAGAAGCAAAGTTGATGTTATCTATATAAATTCTGTAGCTATGGAAGAAGGGTGAAGCATAGCTGTGCATCTGCTTTATTTGATCTTCGATCTTTGCTTTGTGGTGAAGATAAGTATTTTAATATTGTGATAGTGACTTGCCAGACTGGAGGGGAAGAATTTTTTATTAACTTAAAATGACCTGGTTCATAGTGTGTGTTTGGTAAAATACACAGGAAGTATAACAGAGCTACCTTGGAGAGACATCGATCAACACAAGAAAACACAAGGGAACACAAGGAAAATTCTGAGGTGAAAATGCAGTTGGAGCACATACTGGTCTTACAGAGGGAAGATGAAATCCCAAAGCATGAGCAGAGCCCTGCAGAGAAGGACCTGCGGATCCTCATGGATGAAAAACTTAACATGATCCAGGAGTGTGCTCTTGCAGCTTGGAAAGTAAATGGTATCCTGGGCTCCATCAGAAGAGGGATGACCAGCAGGGACAAGGAGGTGATTGCCCCCTCTACTCTGCTCTTGTGAGGCCCCATCTGGAGTACTGCATCCAGGTCTGGAGCCCCCAGTACAAGAAAGACAGAGAGCTGTTGGAGAGGGTCCAGAGGACAGCCACGAAGATGACAGGGGGCTGCAGCACCTCCCCTATGGAGACAGGCTGAGGAAGTTGGGCTTGTTCAGCCTGGAGAAAAGAAGGCTGCAGGGTGACTTCATTGCAGCCTTCCAGTACCTAAAGGGAGCCTACAAACAGGAGGGAAGTCAACTCTTTACAAGGATAGATAACTGCAGGATGAGGGGAAATGGTTTTAAGTTGAGGGAGGGAAGATTTAGGTTGGACGTCAGCAGTAAGTCCTATCCCTAGAGGTGTCCAAGGCCTGGTTGGATGAGGACCTGAGCAGCCTGGTCTAGTATTAAATGTGGAGGTTGGTGGCCATGCATGTGGCAGGGGGTTGGAGATTCATTATCCTTGAGGTCCCTTCCAACACTGGCCATTCTGTGATTCTGTGGTTCTGTCAGTGAGGACTTTTCTATGACTGGTATGCTGTAGATTTGCTCATAGTCAACCAGTTCTGCCTGAGTACTTGGCTGATCCACACAGATCTTTCAGGAAAATGCAGTACACATTGCTGCATGACGCTTCTACCCCCCCAGCAGAAAACTTTCTAGGACCAAGCCTGTAATGAAGGTGATTAATAGTCTGAGCCTATTCAAACAGCAGTGTCTGTCCGCCTTCAGGTGCAACTGAATAACCAGTATTACTCCCCAAAACAGATTGAGAGTGCCAAAACTCATCTTTTAATCTAGATTATTTTCTTTAATCTAGATTATTTGCCTGTATTTTGCAGCACACAAATCTGGTAACTGCCTTTCTAAAGATGACAGTCTCTTATGTTCTGAACCCTATATTCCATTCTTATAAAAATAGGGGGACAGAACTGGTAGCTCATCTGTAAAAACAAACCTGATAACTTTAAGCCAGGCTTAACCTTTCTCAGTGGTTTCTTGTTGGAATGTAGATGGGTCATTTACAACTGTACCTGTTTTCCTAAATTTGGTATCAGTAGAGCTGTGCTGATGTAGATAAGCTGAAAAGCAGCTTGCTAACAACTCAGTTTATTTATGGTGAGCAACACAGAATAAAATGGAGCTTTAAACAAAATGCTTGAAAGTAACTGCTTTTATTACAGCATGTCTGGCTCTGATCTGTAAAACAGACACAGAATAAAACTATCCATTCTATCTGGGATTAATTAGGTGATGCAGTGCCTGGAAGAAAGAAGAATAGAGGCAACTAGTGAAATGTTCTTAGGCAAAGGTGGGAGAGCGCAGGAGAAATTCCATATGTAGCTCATTCTCTCAGTTTCCTCTGTGTGATTTTCTCCTTGGGTTGTGAGCTATGCTGTGAGGATGCAAACTCTCCACATACTAGTGCAGGAAGCTTACCTATTGTGCATGAGGTTCTGGACTGTGATCTGGATAAATGTCACAGCTGATTGCTTTTTGGCATTGTAAGGACTTAATTCTATAATGTACTAAGAACAGAAGGATTTAGCTGTGTTATGTGTAGTGATAAACTGTACCAAGTACAGTTGATAGGATCTTTGAGAATCTATGATAAATTCTCAAATAGTTGTGGAGGCTTACAGATATACTTCCTTAGATCACACTTTTGCAAAGGTAGTTATGCAACAAAATGTCTCAGAACATAGTAGTCTTTGCTACATATCCACATATCTGACCACATTTTTTCAAATCATCTGAATAGATCAAACTCCCTCCTGTATCCCAGGGGAATTCTATGTATTTCATTAGCAGCTACAAGATGCAAGAAGAAAAGGAAAATTTGTTTGAGTGTGTTAACTGCTCTGAAAGCCTTGGATTTCAAAATGGTGTGTTTTGACTGATTTCAGAGATAGAGCATCAAAACTGTGTAGACTTCTTTCTAAAACATAACATAAAATACAGCTATGTAAGAATTTTGGAGTACAGTTACGAACCTTATGAACCTCTTTTTTTTTACTTGTGGAAATACAGGTAATCTTGGGCCATGACAAAAGGATTTATTACTCCTATTAGCTTTCATGCATTGTCACTCTGTAGCTTCACATTGAATTTGTTCTACTGAGTTGCTACTATGTGGCCAATAAACAAAACATTTGTTGTATCCAGGCAAAGTAGTGATCCTCGTTCTCTCTGAAATAGGAAAACGCAGCTGAAATATCCTTGCCCTGTAATTTGCCTTCCCCCACATAACCCTTCTTTTTCAATCCCTTCCACTGCCACTGCCACCATCTGGCTTTGGAGCACTTCAGTTCCTGGCATCTGGGATACTGCAGTGGTAACTTCTGTACCTGATGGCTTATTCCTGACTTTTTCAGTCAAGCATTGTCAAGTCTGAAGGCGTAATGACATGCAACTCTGTTTGGACATCCAATCAGTCTGAAATGGTGTGTTTGTGAAACAAGCATAACTCTTCAAGGCCTGGAAAAACAGTAACATACACAGGTTGTCATCAATAAAAATGCATTTTCCCATGTGTACAGTATCATCTCTCAGTGTGCCAGTTTCCCTGAGAGTTAGAGTTTAAAAGTTATGCTGAAGTCATTTTGAAAACAAGATCACTTAGGCCAATTTGTCTCTCTTTTCAATAACAGTATTTATATTTCAAATCTGCATCACTATTCTAATAACTTAAGCTAATCTAATTTCCCTAGAAACTGCAGAAAAAGGTATGCAGATGCGTTATTCAAACCAGGTTAAGGTTTCTTCTTGTATGCAAAGTTTCATTGCACATAACAATGAGGAGAAAAGCTTTTTTCATTGGTCTTTTAAGAAGTTGTACAGATAGTTGTCCATTGACCTCCTCCTTCTGATTCTCAGTTATGAACGTACTGTAGAGAAAATGCTGAACATTTAATGAGCTACTGAAGGGAACTATACCAGTCTCTTACTAATATTCCAGGCTGTTTTGACCCACTTCAGGAGAAAACGTGTGAATTCGAGGAGAGGAATTAGGCTGTGGTTTGCATTGCCTGCAGTCTCTGCCTCAACCTCATTCCTGTGAGTAGGTGTATAGAAAGACAGTACAGAGTCCTTCACTGGCCCCTGGCTTCCATCCAAAGTGTAGCTGAGATTGCTGCAACTGAAATGGAAATGAGGAGCTCCTACTTCTGGACACAACTAATATTTTTACATGGGAGATTTCCTTTCTTCTGTTTTCCACCCTCTGACTGAGAAGTACAGAGCAGCCTTTCCTCCCTGGCTACCTGCAGTGTGACTCTGAGGTATGAGAGAACAGCAGTTAGATCTTGTCTTGAAACTTCTAATTGGACTAAGAATATGCCAGAAAAACAATACCTGTACAATGCAATAGTCCACCGTCTTCAAAGCTGATAAGCAAATCAGGGACTTTTATTCCTTTCCTACTACAAAATTGACAACAAGAACTTGTATGGGTTAGATGTGTTAACCTGTGTATTGAACAGCCGCTGTATATTCCCTGCAGCAGGTTGGCTGACAAAAGAAAAAGAAACCTTTATAAAAAAATATGTGTGCACAACAGAATCCCCAGATTCCCATCAGATTTCCAAGCTCTTGGGAGAAGCATGCACCCCAATATGCTGTACTGCTGTACTACTGTCAGAATGTTAGAACCCCGATTACAGCCCCTTATTTCACTGCTTTATTATTCATGAGACACCAGAATGGAGGTGATGACAATTCACATCTGTACTGCTTGACAAGAAAGCAAGTATGGCAGGATCCAAGCTATTCAAACCTATATGGAAAGGGGCAGCTTGAGTAATCTCAGCTAAAGAAAGCCTTCAGACTGGCTGGAGAAGCCAGTGAGAGAGAGACTGTCGCCAAATATCTTACTGAGAAAAAGCAGTGATAATAAATAATTTTTTTTTTTTCTTTCACTTGGGGGGCTGGGACCCAGGTACATTAGCTGTTCAGAATTATTTTCAGATCTCCTTGATTTAACCCTAAGGCAAAAGTTGCTTTACTGCACTGCAGAAGCATGTGGGTGTGGTTTTGGCTCCTAATGTCTCTGATCTGTAGAGGTCACTTTCCATATCTTAATATGCTGGTGGCTGTGACACCAGGCTGCCACTGTTGTGCTCACTCACAGATTTTGCTGAACCATACATATACCACTTTATTAATCAATACAGATTTTCTTTATTTTGTTGGCTTTCACTTGGCTCTCAAGTTATGTTAAAATACACCTACTTCACATGCCAAAATTCTCAGATCAGTATGAACAAAACTGTAGCAAAACAATCATAGCAAACAGGAGCATACCAGGGCAAGCAAAATGACACAGTCAGGTTTGTCTGTAACAGAAACGGTGAGGTCCCAGTGAAAAGGCCTCAGTCAGAGCTGATTGGGATCAGGTAGTCCTGTCAGTGTAATTCTCATTCTCCTGTGCGGGATATTTCTCTCTAAACCTGGTAGTTAAGTGGGAAAATTGCCTTTAGTGGGTTTTGGATTGTGTCTACAGCCTTTAGCTTTCGAGGCCTTACTTATTATCTGCTACTTGCATGGACATGTGAGTAATTTCAACTCTCTACATGTTAATGTCATGGCACTTACCCGGACAGGTTGTTGTTCTCCTTCCTTATGAAGCCAATGTCTAAAATGTTGCTTTCTTTCATTGCAGAGTTATCAAATCATGATTTTTGGCTTTTTCTCAACTGTTCTTGCAATAATGTTTCTCAGCTAATCAGCAAGAAAATAGAAGAGTTTCAGATACGAAAGAAGATAAGGACCATGCTCCAATGAAATGCTTATAAATGTAACTCCTTGAAAAATTACCGACAAATAGAGACATACTTGGTTAGTAGAGGACATGACTATATGAGCCTAGGCTAAGGCCTATATGCTGTTGTGTATGTGAAACTGACTCTGCTCAGTCACAGTCCTTGATAAAGTCAGCAAGAAAAGGGAGATGCGTAAGCAGAAAAAGAGCTGCATTAGCAAAAGAGCAAAAAGTTACAATTTAGGGTGAGATAAGAAGTTTATTGCCAGCGAATCAGAGTAGAAACTTAGGCGTGTGATTTCCTTGTGCCAGCCACATACTAACCAATCGATCATGGAGGTGTTATGCATGATTCACACCTGCATCCAATCAGAAGCACACTTTATATTATTTAAGAATTGTATTTTTTCCAGTAAACTGCCTCTGTTATCACTTCACAAAGTGCCAGAGTCTGTTCTTTTTCTCCCAACAACTGACTACAACTAATTCCATGTGCCCCCTCCTGCTTAGACAGGCCTGACATAGAGGTTTTTTTTTTTTTTTTTTTTCTTCTAGCAGAAGCTGTCATAGAATCATAGAATCTTAGAATTGCTCTGGTTGGAAAACACCTTAAAGATCATCAGCTCCAACCACAACCTAACTATATTACCCTACCTCTAACAGCCTTCCGCTAAATCATGTCCCTGAGCACCACATACAAATGGTTTTTAAACACATCCAGGGACAGTAACTCATGCACCTCCCTGGGGACCCTATTCCAGTGCTTAACAACCGTTACTGTAAAGAAGGTTTTCCTGATATACAACCTAAACCTATGCTGGTGTAACTTGAATCCATTTTCCTTCATTTCAAGAGGAGCCTTAGCTGTGTTTTACTAGCTTTTGGAAGATATTTTCTTTTGAATCACTGTATTGTTTTTAAGAGACTGGATTATCACTACATGTGGCAATATCACAATAACCACATCATTTTCATACCTGCTGTCTCTTGTGGAAAATGCTGAGTGGTATTACTGTGTCTAAAATGAAACACCTTTTTCCAATCCTTTCTCTTTATGGCACATCATGGAAGGAAGATAAAAACATGTTCATCTGATCATGAAAAAGATACACAGAGCTTGCAACCCTGTCTCCACCACTGTGCTGGGTCACCAATGAAGTGGTTGCCACAAGCCTGTCCATACAACACAATGCTCACCAACAAGCTCTTGAAGAGGAAAGACTTCAAGAGAAGCAAGTAGTGATTCTCTTGGCAATGTAGAAGAACCTTCTCATATTATCATGAAAGTTTAAGGGATTATACTGTAAGCAAAACCGGGTGCTGTGTTTTGGTGTCTAAAGAACATGATCCTTCCTGCTGTATCTAGTTCTGTGGTTCACAAAAACAAGAAAATTTTGTCTAATGTCTCCATACCGATTTCATACATTTTACTCATGTGCATGGAATAGGCAAGATTTCTCATTTTCTACATACTACTTCGTGCCCTTGTTACGGATATGTAGCTCCAGTTCCTGCGTACAATTCTATCCTGAAAAAAACTAAGTGTCAGGTCAGAGTAATGACAGAAACATGAGTGGTATTGTATTACTTTCTTACACAGAAAAGCAGACCTTTGTCAGCTCAGCCTGCTCCCATTGAGCTTGACATGGAGATCTACTGCAGCAAATGCCATCTACTGTGGTGCTATCAAGTTAGAGTCTCAAACATTATTTTCAAGAAGAGATTCTTTTTGGCACACATGCTGGTAGTCTCTCAAGCCAATCAAATTCCCAAAGAAATTTTCCATTGCACAATAGGAGCGAGGATGACACACTGGTCTAGTTTAAGAAGAAACAAATGGGACAGTGTAAAGAGAGACAGCTAGAACAATGCTTTTGCTCAGAATGCTGTGGTATCAATCATTGTAGCATCTAACAAGTAGCACTAAATTGCAGAGACAACTCTCTTGTTTATCTGACATACATAATTTGTCATTCTGACAGGACAGTAACTATGAGGCAATTTATTGTGGCATTTTTTATTTTAAAACGTAACTTCTCTGCCAAACAGAATTCTTACTGTGACTCGTGGCTGTATCTTAAAATAAAGATGGGTTGTCATGATTCTGTTTTTGAAGTACTTAGAATGTCAGCTCCTAGGAAACTGAAAATGAAAACTTTTATGTTATAGAAAAATACAGCAACATATGAATTGCATCTCACTAGATGGAAAAGTATTGTAGTGAGAATGAAACTGAAGGCTTTGTTACCTATATGAGGAGCAATTTTCTTTCTAAAACCTGTAAGTCATTACTTTAAAAGTCTTTTTTTCAAGATTAGGAGGAGCAGCAGAGCAATTTTTGGATGTTTTGTACTAAAATCATAATATTTTACAGATCTCAACACCAAATTTAAGTGTAAAAATATTATCTCCTATAAAATATATAATAATGTATTGAAAGAATTTTACTTCCTTTTTTTAAAAAGAGAGAAAGAGTGACCCGTGGGGACCTACAGACTGGTGAGCCTCACCTCTGTGCCTGGAAAGATCATGGAGCAGATCCTCCTGGTCACCATGTTAAGGCACATACAAAACCGAGATGTGATTTGAGACAGCCAGCATGGCTTCACCAAGGGCAGAGACTGCCTGACCAATCCGGTGACCTTCTAAGATGCAGCAATGGCATCAGTGGGTAGGGGAAGGACAACAAATGCCATCTACCTGGACTTCCACAAAGCCCTTGGTATGGTCTCTCACCACATCCTTCTCTGTAAATTGGAGAGGTGTGAATTTGAAGGGTGGACAGTTGGATGATTAAGAACTGATTGGCTGAATGCAGCCAAAGGGTTGTGATCAATAGTTCAATATCTGGGTGGAGGCCAGTCACAAGTGGTATCCCCCAAGAGTCTGTCTTGGGACCAGTGCTCTTCAACTACTTCATCAATGACATAGATGATGGAATTGAGTGCACCCTCAGCAAGGTTGCAGATGACACCAAGCTGTACAGTGCAGTTGATACACTGGAGGGAAGGGAAGCCATCCAGAGGGACCTGAACAGGCTGGCAAAGTGGGCCCATGAGAACCTAATGAGGTTCAAGTGCAAGGTGTTGCACTTGGGCCAGGGAAATCCCAGGTGTTCATACATACAAAGATCACCTTGAGAGCAGCCCTGGAGAGAAGGACTTCGGGGTCCTGGTAAACAGGAAGCTGGACATGAGCCATCAGTGTGTGCTTGCAGCCAACTTGGAAGGTCAACTGTGTTCTGGGCTGCATTAAAAGAGGAGTGGCCAGCAGGGAGGGAGAGGTGATTGTCCTCCTCTATCTGCTCTTCTGAGTCTCCCTCTGGAGTACTGTGTCTAAGCCTGGGGCCCCCAGCACAAGAAGGACGTAAAGCTACTGGAACAAGTCCAGAGGAGGGCCACTGAGACAATCAGAGGCCTGGAGCACCTCTCCTATGAAGAAAGGTTGAGATA
Source organism: Perdix hodgsoniae (assembly GCA_035772895.1). Taxonomy (NCBI): domain Eukaryota; kingdom Metazoa; phylum Chordata; class Aves; order Galliformes; family Phasianidae; genus Perdix; species Perdix hodgsoniae. The sequence goes on along the minus strand of JAPSGF010000125.1, from coordinate 364,412 downwards.
ACTGGACTTGTTTATCTTGGAAAAGAAGAGGCTCCAGGGAGATCTCATTGTGGCCTTCCAGTATTTGTTTTGAAAGTATAAATAAGAGGGGGAATGAGCATTTACATGAGTTGATTTATTCTTCGTTATGCATATATATTTGTCATGGTTTTATGATTTTTGGTTATTGGTATTCCACATCATAACATCATGTTGTGCACTGAGAGTTAAAGAATTAATGCTCCAGTTCCAGGCACCTGTCCCAGAAGAGAACTACATTCCCCAGGGGGCTTTGTTTTCAGAAAGGAGATATAACCCCTGGCAAGGTCACCTGATGTGTTCTTCATCAGCTCTTCTTCATCAGCTTTTCTCCATCCCCCTGCTGCTCAACCGGACTGCACATCTCACCTCAGCGTTATGGTGAGGCCTATCCATCTTTCAGACACCCTCTCTCATTATATTTGATCTATTAGCTTCAATTCTCATTATATTGTATTATAGAGCGTTATCTTGCATTCCGATACCATATTTAGTGAATTAGTTTGTTTCTCCTCAGATCGTTGCCACTGTTTTTAATTATTTTGGGGTCCCCTGTTTCCCTTTTCTGGAGGCACAGATTTTGCGAAAATCCCTCTGCTCTGCTAGTCAGGGAACTGGTCTGAATCAACCCATAAACCATTGACAATATTTCATTCTTTTCAATCCCAAGGAAGTTTTGCTTGAAATGACATGTAAAACTAAATATTTATATTGATATTTCACAGAAAACAATTGCATAAATATATTCCTATTTTTGCAAAACATATATATATATATATATATTTTTTTTTTTTTGTACTTTTTAGATAGTTGTACTGTGACAGTTGTTCTTGATTCTCAGATGTTCACTTCTATGGGCCAGATCTTGGAAACGCTCATTGCATGAGTAGTTAAGTAGGTACTGCACTCACATCAGGGAGCTGTCCAATTAAATCAAAGTGCTCACTGGATAAAATCCAAGGGCCATTTAATCAACTGAAGTTCTTCCACTTGCTTCAATGAAAGCTGCATGTAAGCCATTATACTTGCAACTCTCCAAAAACACCATCACTTAATATAAAATATACTACTTAAATTCAGTTAAGAATAGAATGAAATCTTTAAGCTTTTTACAAGACATTAAAATGTTTCTTCACAAAGACATGAGAAAGAAAATGTGATGACTCTCTGTAACTTAGAAAACATTTGAATGCTATGTTATAAGGCCTCATGGGGAGAAAAAATGTATCAGAATTGCTTCTCTCTGACCTCATTTCCCTTATTGATTCATAAAAATTCTATTTACATATAGACTCCAATGTAGATTCGTTACCTTAAAGTTTGAAATGAGTTCATATGAATTGACCATAAGAATTATTAATAATTTTGCAGTTCTGATTTCAACATAGTAAGTACAACCAGAATGGAGTTATTCCAAAATTCCATTTGTACATACCTAGAAAATAGTTCCATTTTATTATTTCATAAGATTTATTTTTTTTTTTGTATACTACATCACATATGAATGGAAAGGGAGTGTGGATGCAATACCGGTTTTATATGGTTCTTAAAAGTTTTCACTGTAAAATCAAGATCAATATGAATACCTTTAACATTTATTTATAATCATTCATAACCTATTAAATGAGATCTCAGATTGTTATTGAAAAGATGCATTAAAAGTTAATTAGCAATTGCAAATTGGCAGACCCACACTCTGAGCTCTTCAAAGGGAATGGGAGAAAAGACATTTTGCCAACAGTTTCAAACTACCAGTGTGCAGCTCTTTGGAAGGAGTACATGAAAGGACAGCCATTAAGCAGGGAGTTGATTTCAATATTAGGTTTGTTGTTAAGCTGTGCTTATTGAGCATCATGTACTTCCATGAAGTAATGTGTACTACAAGGTTCAGACTGCCTTTCAGTTTCGCAGAATCATAGAGTGGCTTGGGTTGGAAGGGACCCCAAGGATTATCCAGCTCCAATCCTCCTGCTGCAGGCAGGGCTGCCAACCTCCAAATCAAATACTAGACCAGGCTGCCCAGCGTTTAGTCCAGCCTGGTCTTGAACACCTCCAGGGACAGGGCATCCACAACCTCTCTAGGCAGAAACTATTTGCAAGTACTCGTCAGGTGTTAATAATGTAGTCGTCTATTTTTATTTACAGTTCTTTGTTGGGGGAAAAAAAAAAAACAACACTAAAAAACTCAAATATTTGTCATCCCAAGCTTGTTTGTTCAAGATTAGATGAGTAGCTTACAAAGAAAATGCAAAGTAATGCTTAAAAATAAGTTGTTTTAAAGGTGAATCTAGATTTCTTGAGTCCAGACTCATTTGAAAAATACATCATATAGCATAACTGAAAATATAAATTATAGACAAGAAATGGAAAGCAGTTTTTCAAACTCATTTAGGAAAAGAGACTACATTTAATAGCTTATACTATGGCTCAGTTTTGAAAGTTCTGGTAAAGGAAATTAAAAATCTACATATAAATAGGAGAAAAATACATTGAAGTAGTGAGGCTCATTCCAGTACGAATTGACTGGCTTGTTCATTCTTTTACCCCTGCTGCCTACAAACTCTGGATCTGCGCTTTAAAAATACATTCAAATTTTATGAGTTTCTCTTGAATGTTATATTTTTTGAAAGAATGTTTTAATTTAGTTATATTTAGGCAATGCTTTTAGAAAACTGCACACAGCCAATATATGCAAAATATTTTTGCAGAGTGTAATGGCTTAATGGCTCTACTGTTAAACTTCAAAAAAAATGCTGCAGCCACTGAAAGTGTGGCATTTCCTCCTCATAAATTTGAACAGTAAAATAATGCTCATATGAATAGGCTGACATAAAACAAAAAAAAGGAATGCTCACCATTAGCAGCATTTGAACTGCTTTCAGTGACAGCGTGGCTCTCTGTAGTATTATTCGTGCTTTATCTAATAAGGGGAAAGTATGAAAAGAGAAGAATTGAAGTAGTTTACGTTAGGAACACCCACATCTTGCAATATCTTTATAAAACTTCCAAGCTACAAACCTTTAGTTGTCTTTGACCGTGTTGGATGCCTATTACTAGAGATAATATTGTCTTTGTACAAATTGTTTTAAAAAGCAGTAATGTAAATGATTAATGTGCTGAAGAGTATGAATACATGCAGACCAAAAACTATCAGGTCACTGAAATAGTTCACAATTTAGAATGAAAGCGAACTTATCTGACACTGAGTGTTCCTTTGTTAATTGCAAATAGAGAAAACAGAGACGGTAGATTTAATTTGAGAAGTCCAAAAAACCCCAATATTTAAACTTTAGGACAAGGTCTCAGCTGCCATCAGGTTGTCTGTACCTTGTAACAAACTGCACAGTATAATTATTCCAAACATTTGATTTGAATTTAAAGTTTGAGGACTTGAGAATTGAAGTTCAAAACTCATTCCCAGGGTTTGCCTTTTCTCTCTTTAACTCCAACTAAATTCCCCATTCAGTGGAGTAAAGATGGTAAAGCAATTCTTAACCTAGCTAAAAAGACTTGTTTTCCCTCTGCATTTATTTTTTCTCCTTTTTTACACAGCAGTAACTCTAATAATAGCATTAGCCCCTTTTAAGTGTTCCTGGCCATTTCTGCACAGAATCACAGAATCGCAGAATTATCAAGGTTGGAAAAGACCTAGAAGATCATCTAGTCCAACCATTACCAATACTTCCCAGCTAAACCATATTCCTCAACACAACATCCAAACGTTTCTTGAACACTCCCATGGTCGGTGACTCCACCACCTCCCTGGGCAGTGCATTCCAGTGCCTGACCACCCTTTCCGAGAAGTAATATTTCCTAATGTCCAGCCTGAATCTCCCCTGGCGCAGCTTGAATCCATTCCCTCTAGTTCTATCACTAATTATACGAGAGAAGAGGCCGACCCCCAGCTCACTACAACCTCCCTTCAGGAAGTTATAGAGAGCAATGAGGTCTCCCCTGAGCCTCCTCTTTTCCAGGCTGAACAGTCCCAGCTCCCTCAGCCTCTCCTCATAAGGCCTGTGCTCCAGACCCCTCACCAGCTTCGTAGCCCTCCTCTGAACACGTTCCAGGGCCTCAATGTCTTTCTTGCAGTGAGGGGGCCAAAACTGGACACAGTACTCAAGGTGCGGCCTCACCAGTGCAGAGTACAGGGGGACAATGACCTCCCTGTTCCTGCTAGTAACACTGTTTTTGATGTAAGCCAGAATGCCGTTGGCCTTCTTGGCCATCCGGGCACACTGTTGGCTCATGTTCAGCCGAGCATCAATCAGTACCCCCAGGTCTGTTTCCTCAACACAGTCCTCCAGCCACTCTGCCCCAAGCCTATAGCACTGCCTGGGGTTGTTGTGGCCAAAGTGCAGGACCCGGCATTTGGTCTTGTTAAACCTCATCCCGTTGGCTTCGGCCCAGCTGTCCAGCCTATCCAGATCCCTCTGTAGGGTCTCGCTACCCTCAGGCAGATCGACACTCCCTGCCAATTTGGTGTCATCTGCAAACTTACTGAGGGTGCACTCAATGCCCTCGTCCAAGTCATCAAGAAAGATGTTGAAAAGGACAGGCCCCAGTACCGACCCCTGGGGGACTCCGCTCGTGACTGGTCTCCAACTGGATTTGACTCCATTTACCACCACTCTCTGGGCCCGGCCCTCCAGCCAGCTCCTTACCCAGCCGAGAGTGTACCCATCCAAGCCACAGTCTGCCAGCTTTTGCAGGAGGATAGCATGGGAGACAGTGTCAAAGGCTTTGCTGAAGTCTAAGTAGACCACATCAACAGCCTTTCCTTCATCCAGCAGATGGGTCACAGGATCGTAGAAGGAGATCAGATTGGTCAAGCAGGACCTGCCCTTCACGAACCCATGCTGGCTAGGTCTGATCTCCTGGTCATCCCACACCCACCGCGTGATCTCCCTCAATATAATCCGTTCCATTACCTTCCCTGGCAGTGAGGTCAGGCTAACAGGCCTGTAGTTCCCCGGATCCTCCTTACAACCTTTCTTGTAAATGGGAGTCACGTTGGCAAGCCTCCAGTCTTCCGGGACCACACCCGTTAACAAGGAGTGCTGAAAGATATTGGAAAGAGGCACAGCGATCACCTCCGCCAGTTCCCTTAGCACTCTCAGGTGAATCTCATCCGGACCCATGGACTTATGACAGTCCAGTTGGGGCAGTGATTCCCTGACCACTTCTTCAAGAATCACAGGGGGTTCAGTCTGCTTCCCAGCCAAGACTACCAAGTCAGAGCGTGGGGAGCCCTGGGAATAACCGAGAAGACTTTTAAAGACAGATGTAAAGAAGGCATTCAGAACCTTTGCCTTTTCCTTATCCTCTGTGATCACATTCCCATCCTCATCCAGTAAAGAATGGAGATTCCCCTTTGTCCTCCTCTTACAGTTGATGTATTTGTAAAAGAGTTTCTTGTTTGTTTTTACCCCAGCGGCCAGCTTAGATTCAAGCTGGGCTTTTGCCTCTCTGATTTTCCCTCTACATAACTTAACAGCCTCTTTGTAGTCGTACTGAGTTGCTCTTCCCTCCTTGCACAGGCGGTAGATTCTCTTTTTCTCCTACAACCTTAAGAACAGCTCCCTATTCATCCACACTGGTCTTCTTCCCTGCCGGCTCATTTTGCAGCTCAGGGGGACTGCCCGCTCCTGCGCCTTTAAGACTTCCTTCTTCAGGAGCAACCAGCCATCTTGGAGCCCTTTGTTCCCTAAGACTGAACGCCAGGGGACTGCCCCTACTAGTCTTCTGAACAAATCAAAGTCTGCCCTCCGGAAGTCTAAAGTGGCAGTTTTGCTATTCTCCCTCCGGGCTCCACCTAGGATCGAGAACTCTACCATTTTGTGGTCACTCTTTCCAAGACAGCTCCCAACCTCCACTTCTCCCACCAGACCTTCCCTGTTTGTGAACAGCAGGTCTAGCAGGGCAGCTCCTCTCGTGGGCTCTCTCACCAGCTGCATTAGGAAGTTGTCCTCTATGCATTCCAGGAACCTCCTAGACTGCTTCTTTTCCACCATGCCGTATTGCACAGTTGCAATGCTCAAATTCTTTATGGTACCTCTAAAAGAGGACAACACTGCTTTGTTTTCCAAGCTTATCCAAGGACAGAAGAGAGGTAAAAACAAACTTCTGTTCAAAAATTCTGTCCTGTAAAAGCAAAACAAAGTCTCTGCTTAAATAATGGCAGAGGGATAGCTTCAAGAACTTTTGTTTTCCTACAATGTACTACTGTCACTGTATACACAGACCAGAGGCAGTCATAATAATGAGATACATTAAGATATTGTGTATGCTTTGGAAAGCTACATAAAGAAATTCATACCACAACTCATTATGTTATGCAGACATTAGTGTAAGCAAGGAATGAAATAGTTTGAATGCACCCATCTACTACACTTAACACGAGTTGCTGCCCACCTTTGTAAGAAGTGAAATCATATGAGAGAATCTCTTTTGGTTTAATGACAGAAGATCACTTTTTGCTTTTGTGCTCTTTTTTTTTTTTTTTTTTTTTTTTTTTTTTTTCCCTGCATCAGAATCGCTTTCTTTCTTTCTTTCCAGCCTTAGGTAAACAGAATCTAAACCCATGATTTTTCAGTAGCATTGTTAAGAAGTCACCTTAAGAGTGCTTTGTTGCCTTAATCATAAGCAATCTCCCACATCATCAGAAACAGTCTATGTATACTTTTCCATGTAAACAAATATGGTGATAAAAAGCAGAAGAGGCTTGTGTTCATCACAGTTCAAATGGCAGCACTCAGCTGAAAGATTTTGGATTCTATTTCCAGTCATACAAAAATAGTAATCTATACAATCTTTTCTCTTTTTTCCTTTTTTTTTTTTTTTTTGGTCTCTCGCTTCTCCTATCTCCTAATTTATTACCTCTTAGCATTTCTATCTCCACTCTTAAATAGAACTCCATTCAAAAAACATCAGCTGGTATAGGGATGTGGTCATTTTCCTGCCAGATTTATTTTGAATATCTTCACAGAGGGGAACTACAACTTCTCTGGGCAGCCTAAGCCAGTGTTTAGTTGTGCTCAAAGTGAAGAGGTTTGTAACTTATGTTCAGGAGGAAATACTTCTGTTTCTGTCAGTGTGAGCTGCTTCTGGTTTCATCTCCAGATACCTTGACAGAATCTGGCTCTATATTTTCTGAAGTACTTACAGAAGATTCAGATAATTTTCAATGACCCCTGCAGTTCATCCAGGCAATACTTCATCAGTACTTACAGAAGACATTTGAAAATGCCTCAGTGAAGGCAGAGGAGAAAATATCTACTGCCCCCTCCTCATCTATCAAGCCTATTGTTTCAAGACAGAAACTTCCCAGGTTGCTATAGCTTCCAGCTTCCACTCAGTGAATCCATGCTGACAACTCAGAATCACCCTCTTGACCTCTAGATGACTGGAAAAAAGTTGTCATGACTAACTGCTGCATCAGCTTCTGACAGATCAAGGCTGAGTCTGACCAGCCTTTAATTTCCCAGCTCCTCTTTCTTGCCCTTCCTGAAAATAAGAGTGACGTTTTCTTTTCTGCAGGTCTCAAGTACTTCTGATTGCCACGATAAATCAAGGATTACTGAGAGCAGCCTTGCAATGAGATCAGCCAGCTTCCTCAGCATGTGTGGAAAAAGCCCATCAGGGCACACGTGTGATATTCCCTGATTTATTCCTCTTCCGCCAGTGGCATATCTCCTTTTTATTCAGTTCTCCTCCCTTGTGTCTGGGACCTGGGATTCCTCAAACCTACTCTTGCTAGAAAAGATCAAGATGAAGAACCTTAGTGTTGTGTGTCACTATCTTATTCAGCAGTGGCCCCCCATTTTTCCTAGTCCTCCTTTCATGACCTACACAGCTCTTTCTGCCTTTTTTGTTACCTTTGATATTGCTCACCAGCTTAATTTCCTAGATTTATTTTGTGTCACTCTTTCAAACGTATATTGGAAGAAGCCAAAGTTTACTCTTTAGAAGTCTAAAACTACTTTTTATAATTGTCTTGCTTTTGTCAGTATTTTATATCATGGTATCATGCATCTGGTCACTAGGTGCAAAGGCAAAGTTCAATGTGGAGCTGTACCTCCTGGTCCTGTGTTCCTAGAGTTCCACAAGAGTTCCAACTCTTCAAGAACTTTAACTCCAAAGAGCCTCCACTGTTCTTGACATGATTGCTGATTCCGGGTAACAGAGGTGAAGGCCTTCCAAGCAGTACAGTATATCCTTCCTCTCTCCTCCATTTGAGTTATTAATTTTAACCTACTATTATTATTATTAACTTATTATTATCTTACATTCTTTTACCATTTGTAGTAAATTTATTCTCTCTTATCTTAATTGGATTGCTAGTCTTTCCTTCTCCCTAAAAGGGGGGAGAAAGGATCCCCTTTTCCCTGTTACACTTGAAACCACAGGAGTCCTACTCTGCCCTCTTTGGGTCCTGAATTTCACCACTTCCTGAACACAGCAGTCAACGACACCTTTGACCTTCACATGGCAAGGTATTGGAGCAGGTTGCCCAGAAATGTTGTGGGTTCTCCATCTCTGGGGGCATTCAAGGCCAGATTGGATGGGAATCTGAGCAGCCTGATCAGGTGGGTGGCAACTTTGCCTATGACAGGGATGGAGTGGAACTGGATGATCTTCAAAGTTTCTTCTAGCCTAAGGCATTCTGTGATTCTTTTTGATTCCACTATCAGTGAAACCTTCCCTATTGGTCCAGCAGAGCACTTACAGCAACTCCTTGTTGCTTTCTTTGTCAATTGGACTAGGAAGCTATTGTCAGCACTACTCAGCCTGGATTGCTTCATTGTTTATGGGTGTGGGTTTTTTTATTCTGCAGAAGACATCATAGTGGTTGAACTCTCCTATGAATACTAGAGTCTGTGAATTTGTCACTGCTTATATCCATCCTTAGAAGGCCTTGAACAATTCAGCCTGATATCTATAGATATAGATTTATATATTAATATATTATCTATATTATCTATAGATTTACAATTTTGTATCTTCCAGATTTGTCAGTCATTCAACTTCTGATTGATAAATTTTGAAATTAAGATGCCTTAAGGGACTTGTTTTTACCCTTGTATAACAGGAATTTTGTATCTGTTTTAATGTCTCATTTATCAGAACAAATGCTGTGTTGTTTTCGCTGGTATAATCAGTCTGACTTAGATTAAACACTATCTAAGCAATTTCATTCTTATCTTTGTATTGCAATTGTCTCAACCTTGCAGTTCTTTCACAAGATGGATATTTTTCTGACTAAACATTTTGTTGATCCTGGAAGGTTGTGCAGGTGACAGAGGAGAAGCCTAAAACTGCTCAGTGTATTACCTAGATATGCCTCATTTGGTAATTTGTTATTCCCTTTCTGAACTGATCCCAAATTTGTGTGAAAGTAACTGTAAATGGTTTAGTTAAAATTGCTCTAAAGTGCAGGGCCCCAAGGTTGAGTAAAGATTCAACAGCCACCATATTTTTCAGACCTCTCTTCCTGCTTTGCATCTTCTCGGAGATTTGCAATTACTTCCACTTGGTACTTAAATGATGATCTGCTAGCTGCTTTGGTTAAAGAGCTAATCCAGTGAGTCCAGACAGTTAACTCTCTCTTGACAGGCAGAGATTTGTTTTCTTTCTCAGTACTGTTTCTTGAGTTTCTTCACTGGAGTGCTGCCATAAGCATCCTGTGAAAGAACTATTCAAGCATGCTGACTTGCCTTGGCAGCTGTATAACTTTCTGGAACTTCAGTTGTACTCCTCAGGTGAAATCTTATGTAAATCAGTGATAAGAAGAAAACAAACATTTCTAAATATAGCAAAATGTCTTCATGTCCCTCTAAGGCATTTTTTATTTTCTTAATCTTGTGGACCTGTCTTAGATCAATCAAGAGGCTGGAAGTCAGTTTTTCTAACAGCATTTACAAATGTTTTTCCTTACATGGAATTTTATTTTCAATCTAGAAAAAAGTCTTGATTAGATCTGTGGCTCATATTCATAATGAAAATATTTCTAGCGGTTAAGAAGTATGCCTGAGGTTCTGCTCTCTGTCTTCCCCTTTACGATCCTCTCCTTGAGAAGGGGAAACAAGCATAAAATATTTCTCTTGTCCTAGGTGCTTCTTCCAGAATTAGATTAGTACAGATATGTTTCACTCACATCCTTAGGAAGAGGATGTAAACAGATCTGTTGTGCCTAATACATGCAAAGCAATATTTTAGGAGATGCAAAGTGTCAAACCAATGTATACCAACCGTGCTCTTAAATTTTTCATGCATATGCTGGCCTGTTCATTCTGGATATTTTTATATTTACTGCTTTTATATATGTGTTCTCTACTTGTCTGAAAGGAATAAATATGAGCACTACAGACTTATCTTCACAAACTGGGAGAAGAAATTACAGACTGAGAGAAGAACACATGGACTTAACAGGTCCAGGAAGATGAAAGACTTAATATGAGCCAGCAGTGTGTGCATGCAGCCCATAGGCCAACATTATCCTGCACTACATTAAAAGATGGGTGGCCAGCAGAATGACAGGGAGTATTGTTCCCCTCTACTCTGCCCTTGTAGGGCCCCATCTTGAGTACTGCATCCTGTCTGAGGGCCCAGCACAGGAAAAATATGAAACTTTTAAAGAGGGTCTGGTGGAGGGCCACCAGGATTATCAGAGGGCTGGAGCACCTCTCCTATGAAAGCAGGCTGAGGGAGCTGGTCATGTCCTCATTGAGGTCTTCCAGTATTTAAAGGGAGATTATAGACTGGAGGAAAATCAACTTTTGATGCTTGTAGAGAGTAATAAGAGAAGTAATAAGACAAGAGGAAATGGTTTTAAACTAAAGGAAGGAGGATTTCGATTACAGATCAGGGGGAAGTTTTTAACTGAGAAGGTAGTGAGGTATTGGAACAAGTTGCCCAGAGAGGTGGTGGATAATCTGTTCCTTAAGTTGTTCAAGGCCAGCTTGAATGGGTCTGGGCTATCTGATCTAGTCCTTGATTTAGAAGTTGGCAACCTTGCCAATGGCATAGGTTTGAAACAAGATAATCTTTTATATCCCTTCCAACCTAAGCTATTCTGTGATTACAGTTGTTAGAACAATCAAAGCTGTGATTTCTTCTTAGCTATCTACAAATCCCAGCCAAAGTTGGGCAGAAAAAAAGATTGTACTGCTATTTTTAGTAAAAAGTATTGGGAAAAAGAAATCTCCACAATATTTTAAAAACATATTCAAGAGTCTTGGCTTGGGCACAAAGCCTACGATTACTATGTAATGCATAACACTGCATTACAGACAGCATTTCAAAGAGGTTAAAGTTAAACATGAACTAAGAAACAGTAGATAATTATGTTCTCTCCTTCTTTTCTCTTGTCTGATTAGGTAAAGTATACTCAATTTCTTTAATGTAGGAACAACTGAGATCTTTAGTTCCGTTTGCATTGAATGCAGATAAGAAAAAATATGCTTAATGAGACAAAAAGGGCAGCTAGCTTACTGAATACAGTAGAGTTTAAAAAAAAAACAGTTCAAGGTAAAAACTTTATGAAATAATATGCAACATAATGTTTTCTGTAGCTACAGAAATCATGGTGAATACTTCCTTGTTAGTGACTTTATAATAAGGAGCAAGCTGGCAGATTGTGTGATCCCTGCTTCATAATATGTAGTTATTAACTAAGCCAAACTACCAGCAATACCATGGAAGCCAAGACAGTGAACAGCTTTTAAAGAGAAATTATTCAGTGTTCAGCTCATTGCAATTTAGAGTAAAACTTAACATCACAACTCCATAGCGAAGTAACAGTGTGACACACAGAGAGTGATTTACTGAGAAATATTGAAAAAGCTCTCTTTTATAACAAAGGTCTTCTAAGACAATTTTTCTTACCAAACATAATATGTAATATAGTTACTGATATGTAGAATTGCACTGCAAGTATGTCACTTGACATTTATCCAATAGCCAGGTCACCTTGTTTGCAAAAACTTTCAGTGGCCTCAGGAGGCCCATTTTTTCTTCCCAAACATAATATGTAATACAGTTATTGATATGTGGAATTTCCTTGCAAATATTTCACTTGACATTTATCCAATAACCAGGTCACCTTGTTTGCAAAGACTTTCAGTGGCCTCGGGAGGCCCATTCTATTAGTTACGAGACAATATGCATAGGCAGCAGCAGCAGATTCCCATCCCACACTACTGAATTTCCTGAAGGGTACCACAGTCCTTAAATGTCAAGAATAATTTCAAAATGGTCTTTACAGTTACCAGTATCTTTAAAATAACTGCTGGATTCCCTTGCTCCTTAACCCCCTCTGAAAATAAATCAACAAGAATGTTTTGAGTAGACAGAAATGACAACCTGATTTTCCAGCCTGGAGCTGACACTCTAATTCGCAAGAATATTTGGAAGGAAATCTAAAATGTCTTCTACTTCTGCAGATTAGTAATGATTTTGCTATGGCAGTAAGGCTGCAACAGAAATGTGAAGTAGTGTGAGAGAAAGAATTTGGAGAAGAAATATCCTTATTTGTAGTACCAACTTCTAGAAGATCCATTTCTGGTTTATGTTCACTTTATTGCACAATAGATCCTACCTAAAGGTGTATTCATGATCTTATCTTATTGAAGCTTTCCAAGGATTACAGAATCACAAAACTGTAGGGCTTGTGAGTGACCTCTGCAGACCAGCTAGTCTAACCTCCTGCCAAAGCAGTTCCCTGCAGTAAGTTACAGAGAAAAGAGTCCAAGTGGGTTCTGAATTTCTCCAGATAAGGAGATGGAACGACCTGTCTGACCTAACTGTAAAAATCAGTCCCCTTAGCTGTTAGATCTGGATTCATGATTACATAACTTCAGGTAAGAATTATACAAGGACTTTATAAAAGTGATGTTTGCTAGATTAGAATAAGGTTACCAAAACTAGGTGAATTCATCCAGAAAGACTGTTCAATAAGGACATGGTAAAACATAGTGGTTGTGCTGGTTGGCTGAGATGAATCATACAGTTTGTCTGTGTGTAGTGAGAAAGAGAGATTGTGCAGTAGGCTTTATTTACAAAAGGCTCTGTGCGCTGTCAGGGTGTGGAGGCATATTCTAAAGAATTGCTCTGACACTGACATCCATCTCAATGCTGATTATCTACGCCTTTTCCTTTTGACTCACTATCTTCTCAATAGCCCGTTGTGGAAACTGCAAAGCCCCAGCTTGATACTTTTCCATGATTTATGACAGTTCTCACTCTCTTCTGTTTTCCAGTCTACAAAAAAGCAATTCAAAATATTACTTCCAGTAAATATAGCAGATAGATTTAGTCAGAAGATTCAGTAAAAACATCTGAAGTTCATTTTCTCCAGATATATTTTTTTAAGATTTTGTTGTTAAACTGGTTATATTTCAGCCCTTAATGAATTATAGAATTCAAAAATAAAACGTGTAATAGTTGTCTCAAAGGAAAGTAAAGAAGTCAGTTCTGAATTGTTCATATGTGGTTTAAAGATAAGCATGGAGGTATACAGGTATCATACCTACCAAATATGTCAGTCCAGAAATCAAATAAACATTTTGAAACAGAACAAAAGAATAAACAGATTTAGACTGAGCAGCAATGTGGCAAATATGCAAGATCAGTTTCATTTGTAAAAATAGTAGAATGAAGCTGAAATTTGTATATAAAAATGTAATTGTAATGTATGAAATTGTAATGCTGAAATTGTAATGCAAAAATAGTAGAATGAAGCTGAAATTCAGCTGAAAGCTGAATTTTTTTGAGGACTAGTCTAAGATATGTGGTATGTGAAATGAGTTTTCAAATGGTTGCTTTTTATGCCTCTGGCCTCTATACCCATACCTTGCCCCCACAGCAAGAACAAAAAGAAACATCTAGGTAAATTTGCAGGAAGATTCTGGATTGTGATGCAGTGAAAATGCAAAGAATTATGTTCTTCTACTGCCTCACCCCTTTGCATATAAATCTGCACATGTCCATATATATAACATGTAACTGGAACTTTTGCTCATCGATGTGGATGAATGCAGCAGAGAGGACAAGTTCTGGATGTAACCTAGGCTGTAGCGATCACTCCCTATTAGAATTCATGATCTTGAGAGATATGGCTGTGCTGTCAGGAAGCTAAAGGAAGGCAAACTTTCAACTGCTAAAGGGAGTAGCTAATGGGACCTCCTGGGAAACTACCCTCAGGCATAGAGGGAAAAAAAAGAGCTGGGAGATATTTAAAGACTTCTTCCTTAGGGCACAAGAGTTCTCAGTTCCAACATGCAACAAATTGGGCAAGGAAAACCAGCATGGCTGAGTCAGGGCTTTTTAACCACACTAAAACACAAAATGTAAATGCAATGGGACAGGGCATACAACCTGGAAGATTATAGGCAAATTGTTCAGGACTGTATGGGATGGGACCAGGAAAGTCAAGGCATAGCTAGACTAAACTTGGATATCAAAGTGAATAACAAGAATGATTTCAACAGGTATGTGAGTCAGCAAAATAAGATAAACATATTGCAATCCCCTGTGATAAGTGAGACAGGGGATCTTGGTACAACTAATATAGAGGTGAAAGTACTCAACAACTTTTTGCCTTCATTCTTTACAGGCAATTGCTCTTGCCATCGCTCCAAAACCACAGAACCTTAAGGCAGAAGCTGGTGAAAAGAAGTTTCACATTTCATGAAAGACGATAAGGTTTGAGACCACCTGAGAAAACTGAAGGTACACAAGCCCAAGGGACTGGATGAGATGTATACCAGGGTCCTGAGGAAACTGGCAGATGAAGTAGCTAACATACTATTTAACAGTTGAAAAGCTGGGGCAAGCAGGTGGAATTCCCAGTGTCTAGAAAAAGAGAAAGATCACATTCACTTTTTAAAAGGGTAGAAAGGAAGACCTAGGGAACTACATACCAATCAGCCTCACCTCTGTGCTTGCTAAGATCATGGAGCAGATCTTTCTGGATGCCATATTAAGGCTCATGGAAGATAGGGAGGAGATAGCCAATGTGGCTTCAGAAAGAGCAAATCCTGCTGGATTAATTTTTTGCCCTTTTGTAATAGAGTGACAGTATTGGTGGACAAAGGAAGACCAAAATATCATCTGTATCGACTTGTGCAAAGCTTTTGATACTGCTTTTCCAAATGCAGAGACATGGATCTGATGAATGAACTGTTTGATGGATAAGGAATTGGCTGGATGGCTGCATTAAAAGAAAAGCAGCCAATGGATCAATGTCCAGGTGGATCGATACTGTTTCTGTGCTGGTTACAAGGGCATTAGCATTGAATGTATCTCAGCCTGACTGCAGATGACACCAAGCCGAATGGTGGAGTTGATTAACTAGAGGAAAGAGATGTCATTCAGAGGAACTTGATGTGATTGAGAAGGCCTACATAAACCTCAAGAAGTTCAGTAAAGTTTAGTGTAGGATCCTGTATCTGTCTTGAGGCAATCAGTATCTAAAGGGAGCCTACAAACAGGAGGGGAGTCAACTCTTTGAACAGGTAGACAAATGGTAGGACAAGGGGAAATGGTTTTTAGTTGAGGGAGGGAAGATTTAGGTTGGATGTCAGGGGGGAGTTCTTTACAGAGAGAGTGGTAAGGCTGCCCAGAGAGGTTGTGGATGCCCCATCCCTAGAGGTGTTCAAGGCCAGACTGGATGGGTCTTGGGCAGCCTGGTCTAGTATTAAATGGGAGGTTGGTGGCCTGTGTGTGGCAGGGAGGTTGGAGCTTGATGATCCTTGAGGTCCCTACAAACCCTGGCTATTCTATGATTCTGTGTGATTCTGTGTAATCTCAGAAACAGTATAGTCTAAGCAGTGGAGAGCAGATCAACAGAGGATGACTTCTGGGTACTGTTGGATGAAAAGCAATGTGAGCTTGAAACCCAGACAGCAAATTGTGTGCATGAAAAGAAGTGTGGCCAGTCACTTGAAGGTCATTCTCCCCCTCTGCACAATTTTTGTGAGTCTTGATCTGAAACACTGCATCCAGCTCTTCAGCTCCCAGCACAAGACATGGCCCTGTTGCAGTGGATCCAGAGGAGGGTCACAAAAATTATAAAGAGCTGGAACAGCCTTCCTATGAAAACAGAGAAAGCTGTGATTTTTTAGTCTAGAGAAGACTCCAAGAACACCTTCCTGTGGCCTTCCAGTATGCAAAGAGAGGTGACAAGATATGTGATATCTGTTTTATCAGAGGATAGAAATACAACAGAGGTTAATCTGAAAAGGGTAGATTTAGATTAGATTTAAACATAAGGGAGAAATTATTGACCATGAAGGTGATGAGGCACTGTAACAGATTGCTCAGAGAACATGTGGATGCGCCATCCTGGGAAATGTTCAAGGACAGGATGGCTAAAGCTCTGAGAAACCTGATTTAGTGGAAAGTGTCCTTATTCTTGGAAGGGAGTTGGAACTTGCTGATCTTCTAAGCCTCCATTCAACTCAAACCATTCCTTGATTTTACATTTCTATGAAGAAACAGCCCAGAGACTCTTACAAGGCTATGATATACTGTGGAACTGATACCAGATAGATAAGGTGGAAAAGTAAAGAGTTATGTGTCATACAGTTTTTAGGTACATGCAACAAAAACAAACAAAAGAGTCTGAATATCAGATTTTGAAATTTGATCTGTTCTTGAACTGACTAGATCAAATCACTTGATTGCCATAGAAGACTGTGAAATTTGAGTACTGTTGTTTATATTTCTTCTACTTTCTCAACGCAATCTGCCTAAATTTGAATAGAGTTTGATGCACTGTTCTCAGTGGAAAAGGATCTCAACACCAATAGCAAAATAGAAGTTGGAGGTGTACCCTCAAAGATTAATTAGAAAATAATTCCCCTACTGTTTTGGTAGTGCAAATGTTCTTGGACACCTTCATGAATCTCAGCTGCAGATTATACTGGAGAAAGACAGAAACAGACCACTTCTCCACTTGGTACATCACTCTGATAAATGGTATTTTCCTGAATTAGCTTCTAAGACTGAGGGCATGCAAATAGGTAAAAATCAAGGGAAACAGCACGAGTAAGCCTAGAGCTCATTGTTGTGCTTCTTAGCTCATCAGAATCTCCATCTAGGTGAGAGTTCTCAGTCTGCTGCATCAAAGTCATTAGAAACAATGCTGTTCCTGCCACAGGGAAAGAATCATGCAGTGGGCTGACAGTGACAGTACTAGTATCAAGCAGATTAAGACAACTTGCATAATGGAGCCTTTGGATGTCCTTGTCTTTTTCTCTGTTGACAAAATATCTGTGAGAAGACAAAATAGTTTTCAACATGATTTGACTTTCACAATAATTATTTCAAAGGATTTGGGAATAAGAGATCTTTCACCTCTTCCTCCCACCTTTTGCTATTGGGTAAATTTGCGAGAGCTCCCTGGAAGGTTAGCCTTTCTTTGTCTCTCAACTACTAAGCAATGCCAAGCACATAGAAACTTTCTCAATGGAACAAGAAAAAGTAAAAATTTATTTTCATGAGTGTTCAAATGTAGTATTCCACTTCCATACCACAAATCTTTTCTTAAATTATTGCTGTTTGGCAAATTCTTCATTATTTTCTGTAACACTCTCAAGTTCTAGAAGTGTTAATTTGCTTTTTAATATGCTTTATTAAAAAAAAAAAAAGCACAAACCAGATCATGTTCATCAGAAGAGAATTTCTTTAAAAATTTGTAAGAGATATAGATAAAAACTTGGACTACCTTTAGATCCAGTATTTCACATGAACATGTCAGAGAGTATTTTTTCTACATGCCATGTGAAAACAGACTTTGCTTTCCCAGTTTAACAGTGCTAATAGCATAAATACATCGTGATATAGTATGTTTCCTTGGAAGAACATGGGTATACATGTTAGAGTTAGTAAATAGTTTCTAAGCCATTATCTAACTAGATTTAAGCCTCTGTATGAAGTATGTGTAGGTACAGATCTGCTGAAGATTAAATTTGATCATAATTTATGTAACAGTTTGTTTTTAGGCTATCCTTCCCTAAAGCAGTTTCATTGGTTTCAGTTCTGTATTTCTTTTTTAAAAACAGTTATGTTAACACTTTCGAAGTAAAGAAAGGAAGGGTGCTGTGGGAAAAAAAAGAAGAAGAAGAAAAAAGACTGCTGCTTTTTATTGAAAATATATGGAATAATGACCTATTTGTATGCTGTAAATGTTGCACTGAAATACATTTTACATTTTCCCCCCTATCGTTTTCTGTTCTCTCCAGTGCAGAGGGTGAAAAAAAAAAAAAACACTTAAAAGCACGTATATGTTCATGTATATACCAAGAAGACATGTGATTTCTAAAAACTCATATCCACTGACAAGCCAGATTTCTGCTATTAAAATATTTCAGCTGTTTTTCTCACTGTTAGCTGTCCCTCATCCTGCTCTCATTCCAAACTTATTAGCATGTTTAGTAAAATATAGAAATAGTTACACAAACAGCATGGCAAACATGTTTCTGGCATTTCTTGGGGTTTTCTGTAAATATCTGCTGAAAATGTATTCATAAATTATGTAAATGAAGGCAATAGACAGCTTTAACTTTTTTTTTCCTTCAATTTTTAAGTCAATTGTTTCTTAAGAAATAGTTTTTTGTTTGATATGGATGTCACCAGTGTGTCAGTGTATGATCATTGACATAAATCAAGATACACTCAATGGTAAGCGAGGCCAATGGCTTGGGAATCCAGATACAGACCAGAGATTTGCAAGGTGGCTACTGGAGGGACCACTAGGAACACTGCAAGTTATGGAGGTTGGCTGTGAGACCCATTTGCGTATGTGTTTCTTTCACACATGGTGCAACTGGAAACTAGGGAATCTACAAGCCAGTTACAGGGAAGGTTGAGTGTCTAAGGACAATTACTAGAGGGATCCTCAGCACATTTTTTTGCATGTGTTTACAAGGGGGTTTCAGTCTTTACCAGTAGCAGAAGCAGGGGCTCAGCCTCAGTGTATCCTGGTACCACTGCAGAGATCAAGGATCCAGGGATGGCCACTGGTCAAGCTGAGGATCATAGGCCAGCTACTGGAGGGATCTGTGTTGTATATATAAATATATATGATGCACTTTTATATATGTGTGTGTGTCTGTGTGTGTGTGTGTTCACATACACATTTACTTAACACTCAGTAGACATTTAAGCACTGGAATAGGCTCCAAGGAGGTGGTTGAATCACCATTCCTGAATGTGTTTAAAAACTATTTGGACCATGGTGTTCAGGGACATGATTTAGTGCAAGGTTGTTAGGGTAGGATGATTAGGTTGTGGTATGACTTCATGATCTTTAAGGTCTTTTCCAACCTGAGCTGTTCTGACATTTTCCCCGATAAGCCAGCAAGCAGAAAAAAAAAAAACAAAAACCCCAATAAGTTGGTGCTGGTTTTATTTGTGTGAGCACTGAGTGTGTCTATGTGTGTTGAACTTTGTGGTCAGCTTTGTGCAAGGACTGCTGTAAAAGTTCTTCCTACATAACATAGGATATTGGGTCAGAAAATAGGACTCATTTCAAAAATTCTCTTGTAAATACTTAGGCCAAAGTTCATGGCACTGAGTGTATTTATCATATCCCCTATCATGCACCAGCCTCTGATAAAATTGAATGCTACGATGGGTTGTTAAAAACCATGTTGAAAGCAATGGGTGGTGGAACATATAAAACACTGGGAGAAGTATTTGGCAGAAGCCACCTGGCTGGTCAATACCAGAGGATTGATCAGTCATGATGGTCCTTCTAGCTCCCTACTTACTGTCAAGAGAGATAAGGTCCCTGTAGTACATGTAAAGAACATGTTGGGAAAAGGAGTTTGGGTTTTTCCAGCTTCTGGGAAGGGCAAACCTCTTCACGGAACTGTTTTTGCCCAGACACCTGAGAAAAATGGGGATGTTCAATGTGGACCACAAGGGAATTTGATGTTAAGGGAGTGCAGTTGTAATTCCATGTGTTTATACATAGGTTTGTATGCGTGTGTGTTTATATTTTGTTTGTATATATATTAAGCATGATGTAGTGATGTAGAATAAGGGGTGGAATGTCATGGTTTTATGATTTTTGGTTATCAGTATTCCACATCATAACATAATGTAGTGCACTGGGGTTTGACTGTTGATGCTCAAGTTCTGGGTGCCTGTTTGGAGGAGAAGAACTGCATTCCCCAGGGGGCTTTGCGGTCAGCGAGGAGATGTAACTCCTGGCAAGGTCACCTGATGTTCTCTTCTTCGTCTGCTCTTCTCCGTCTGATTTTCTTCATCAGCTCAACTGGACTGCACTTCTCACCTCAGCATTGTGGTGAAGCCTATCCACCTTTCACACACACTCTCATTATATTTTGCTGATACTATATTTAGTAAATTAGTTTGTTTCTCCTCAGATCGTTGCCGCTGTTTTCAATCATTTTGGAGTCCCCTGTTCCCTTTTCTGGAGGCACAGATCTGTGGATCCCTCTGCCCCACTAGTCATGGAACTGGGCTGAACCAGCCCATAAACCATTGACAGTTATTATGTTTGCCCACAGCATCAGAGGTAAATGTTGGCAGCGTGACAGTAGAGGGTAAACATTTTCACCAGTATTCTGTCACATTTTGTTGCTGCATGTTGCAGCAGAAGGGCTGTCTAAAAGAATGACACAATCATAGAATCATAGAATTGCTCAGGTTGGAAAAGACCTTAAAGGTCATCAAGTCCAACCACAACCTAATCATACTACTCTAACTCTAACAGCTCTCCCCTAAATCATGTCCCTGGAGAACTACATCCAAGCAGTTTCTAAACACATTCAGGTGCTCAAGCACCTCCCTGGAGAGCCTATTCCAGTGCTTAACCACCCTTTCTGTAAAGAAAGTTTTCCACATATCCAACCCAAATATTCCCTGGTACAACTTGAGGCCTTTTCCCCTTGTCCTGTCACCTGTCACCAGTAAGAAGAGACCAACACTACTCTTGCTGCAATCACCTTTCAGGTATTGGAAGAGAGCAATAAATTCTTCCCTCAGCCTCCTCTTCCCAGACTAAACAACCCCAGGTCCTTCAGTCTCTCCTCATAGGGCATATTCTCCAAGCTTTTCATCAGCCTTATTGCCCTTCATTGTACCTGCGTACCTTGTGACACCAAAGTGTCCCTTCTGTATTGAGGTGCCCCAAACTGAACACAGTTGAGGTGGGGCCTCACCAATGCTGAGTACAGAGGCAGGATTACTTCTCTAGTCCTGCTCACCACATCATTCCTGATACAAGCCTACTTGGCCATCTGGGACACTGTTGGCTCATATTCAACTGACTGTCCATCAGTACGCCAAGGCCCTTTTCTGCCAGGCAGCTTTCCAGCCACACTTCCCAAGACTATACGGTTGCCTGGGGTTCTTGTGACCAAAATGCAGGACCTGACACTTGGCCCTATTGAAATTCATACAGTTTATCTTGGTCCATCAGTCCAGTCTATCCAGGTCCCTCTGTAGCGCCTTTCTCCCCTCAGGCAAACCAATGCTCCTTCCCAGCTTGGTATCATCTCCAAACTTACTGAGAGTACACTCAATCCCCTCATAAAGATCATTAATGAAGACATTAAATAGAAGCAGCCCCAGTACCAAGCCCTGGGGGACACCATTGGTGACTGGCTGCCAACTGGATTTAACTCCATTGACCACAACTCTTTGGGCCCAGCCATCCAGCAGTGTTTCACCCAGCAGAGTGTGATTTACTCCAGAGGCTGCCCATCCAGACTTTAGGCAGCCAGCTTCTCCACCAGGATGTTGTGAGGGACAGTGTCAAAGGCTTTACTGAAGTCCAGGCAGACCACATCAACAGACTTATTTTAATCCACTAAGCATATCACCTTGTTATGAAACCCTTGTTTGAATGAAATCAGGTTTGTCAAACAGCATCTACCATTCATAAACTCACGCTGGCTGGGTCTGATCCCCTGGTTGACCTTTAATTGATCCATGATGGCTGCTGAGATTATCCATTCCATAACCCTCCCTGGAAAAGATCATCTAACATGTAAGTGCAGATTAAGCAAAGATGTGTCAATGAATTCCTTCATGCAGAAAAAAATGGTACCCAATGATATCCATTGACACATGCTGAATATTTATGGAGACCAAACAGTAGTTGTGAGCACAGTGAGGTGGTGAGTGGTGCATTTCAGCAGTGGAGACAGCAAGCTGAATGACAAGCCATGTTCTGGATGGCCATGCAGATTTTCATGAGCATGGCATGCAGACTTCTGTCCATGACTGGACAAAATACATAGCTAATACTGGTGACTGTTGAAAAATAGTGTTTTACAGATGAGAATTTGCTCTATCAGATAGTGTTATTTTGCTTTTTGTGACTGTTGTCATTTCCATGGAAATAAATGGGAGGTATTACTATATGTCCATATTTTCATGTTCTACATATATTTTTGGGGTTGTGTGCCTATTGCACACACATGCTCAGTCTCATATCTGGCTACATCTAGGCATAGCAACCTCACCACTATCAAACATCATGCAACATTTTAAATTCTGGCAACAGGCAAAGAAAGCATAGACACTTATACACCTAATGTAAGGGCATGTCATCAGATAGATATTGTGGTTATGTTAGCCTGCAGGGTTACTTCACATAAATAACTCTTGAAACACCTATGATGCAACAGTCCAGTTGAAGTTTTCTTCACTTCTTATGCCCCCCATTTCCACCAACCCTACAGTTTGCTTATTGCATTAATAGTGAACAGCAAGTACAACAAATGATGATGAAGATTATTAAGTTAATCTTTAATATCTGTAATTTTAAAAATATATATATTTCCAAGAAAGATTTGCTGAATGGATTCTACAAATATTTTAAGAAAAGCTCCTTTCCCTGAAATTGCTTTGTTGCAGACAGTAGGGTTAAAACAGTTTTGGCTCCTAAAGCAGGCTTCATCTTCTCTAAAAGAATTATTCAGTTCAGCATATGGTGGGTTTTTCTGCAAAAGAAAAACGCATAAGAGGACTCTTTACTTAAAAAAGAAAAAAATTAAAATATAATTATCTTTAGGAAAGACAGCTACAAATATATACCAACAAAAACTTATTCTATACCTACTTGGAAAATTGTAGGGTAGTGATGCTTTTCCATCAGAGCTATTCATGTAAGCAGTGAATTTAATCATAAAACTGAAAAGACTGATTTAGGCTTGGAAATAGAAAGCTCTAGTCTTCTACTTGGAAAAAATGCAAACTACAATTTGCAAAGTTCATAACTAAACAAGATATTGTCTAAATAATCTTCATTCCTAAAAAACAGGCTTGAATGTACATTGTAAAGTTAAATGAGAATGTTTTATTAAAAATATGTGATTTTCATGTTTTAATATTGATAAATCCATTTTTGATTCTGTTGCATAAATCACTATGTGACGGAATATATAATCTGAACAACTGAATTGTGAGAAAAACCCACAAAGTTTTAATATTGGTGTCATGGACTGATAGATTGTCTTTAGTAAATCAGCATCTATTCAGACATTCTCTTTCACGTAGAGATCTGTGGAGCAGAAATACTTGCAAGATATATAAAAATAGCCATAACCTTATTAAGAAAAGATATGGATAAACTGGATGCGGATGCCTAGAAGAAAGTTTTCCTGACATTAGGGAGCTCTTACTGGCATTAAAATGCCAGTTTTGAATATTGAACTGCCATGCATCCATAACTGAAACTTATCAAAGTAATAAAACACTGAAGGGAAGACTATTCTAGTGAATAGGCATTCCTTTGCTTTTCTATTCCCTTGTTTATGTCAAGAAGAAGTCTTGTGCAAAATAATATGGCAATAATCAGACACATAGTAATCACCTGCAAGGAGACTCTTTAAGTCCACCAGGACATCTTAGATCTCTTCCATTTTGCTTAGTGTTTCATACATTTTTAAGATAAATGAGGTTTTGAAGTCAACACACAATAACAAATTTATCATAGTGTCTTCTTGAGACACTTTTGTTTACCGGCACTATAAAGGGGTCACCCTAGATCAAAGGATAGTCCTAGATACTAAAGTAGCTATTGCATGATTAAGGCCTCTTATCTGACATTAAGATCATTTCTGCCAGGAGTAGCTGGCCTTAAGGAAGAATACAGTTGGGAACAAAAGAAGTTTACTTTGCCCAGTATTGGTCATCCTACAAAGCAAGGGAGCTGACAGTCTCCCTGTACTCTGCCCTCACAAGGCCTCATCTGGAGTACTGCATCCAGGTCTGGGGCCCCAACAAAGAAAACACATCAAGATTTTGGAGAGGGTCCATAGGAGAGCCAGTTGTGAAGACAGGCTGAAGGGGATGAACTTGATCAGTCTGGAGAAGGCTCCAGGGAGACCTCACTGTACCCTTTAAATATTACAAACAGAAGGGAAATCATAGTGATAGTACAATGCAAAATGGTTTTAAACTGACAAGAGGAGATTTAGATCAGATATTAAAGTTTAGTTTTTTTCAGAGGGGGTGATGAGACACTGGAATGGGCTGTCCAAAGAAGCGGTGGATGGCCAATCCCTGGAGTTGGTCAAAGTCAGGTTGGATGGAACCCTGAGCACCTTGATCAAGTGCCTAGTTTACTGACTGGCCCGCAACAATGACTTTTAGTGACTTTGCCTGCAGCAGGGGGATTGAAATTAGATGAACTTGGAGATCCCTTCCAACTCACTCCATTCTAAGATTCTACAATTCCAATTCTAGGATCCTTTCTAACTCTGTGTACAATCAAGGAAAAATAATATAATTGAAAAGTACAATCAAAAATAGATGTATAGTCAAGGTGTGGAAATAAACCAACAAAAGAGTTAGGCACAAGGGGAACAGGGGAACAAAGAGAAAATAGGAGAAACGCTTACCCGTGCAGAGGGCTCCCTGCAAAGGGCTCCAAAGGAGTGGATCTCTCAGAAGAGATGCTTCCTCCCTGGCAGTCAGCACTTAAATGGGTCTAGGAGAGGTGGAGCCTGGCTCCAGCCCTTCCTGCAGCACAGGTGAATTGCTTTCATCTGTGCTCCCAGGGCTGACATACTGCTTGCCTCAGATAACTAATCAAAGGTTCAGGCTGTGATTCAGCAGCTCCCATACAGTCTGAAAAACATAACATAGAACTTATGTGAAAAAGATCTAAAAATGAGCTCCTTGTAGGGAATCTTAGATATGTTTGAAATGAAAAGACATGCACCCTTTTATCATAAAGCTTTTTTTTGCTGTAGATACCTTGATCTGGATTTAACAATTTCACAATCATTGTTTTGAATGCAAGTTTAGAAAATCAGGCCATTTCCAATGTATGTATGGACCTATTGCTGTTGGTTTTTCAGTGCTTGGGCCCCTGCCAACACAGTTTCAGCATGCCCATTGTGCATTTAATACTTACAGCATTATGCACCTATAGGAAGTAAATAATCAGCTCCCTGCATCTAAACATATCATCTCCTGAGCATCCAAAGTGCTTTAAGTTTTCCTGTCAAGCTTTGAGAGAAGTGAGAAAAAATATTACAGGGAGCCCTTATTGTCTATTATCTTAGTGTCTAACTTTGTTGTTAAGAGATTCTTAGTTAAGATTATTTTTAAAGAAATATCATAAAAAGCAATAATCACTTTGTTATCAAGTTGGACAGAAACTGTTGTATTGTTTGGGAATGCATAGAAAGCTGGAGCAAAGGAGGAATCACCTTCAGCAAATCACTTTAAGTTATACTTATTTTAATTAATGGCTTAGTTAATGCAATTGTACACATGATTTTATTAAATTGTGGCTACAAGTTGAGAATGTTTCTGTGAAGACAGTTCCCAAGCCACCATTAAAACTGACATTCTTTCATATAATTTCCAGCTAACCTGACATGGAAAATAGGTGTCAGGAAGCATTGAGTGAGTAGCTGTCCCATGAGGAGGTGGGGCAGAGGCTACCTCAAGCAGTCTATGGCCTCCCTTATAGATCTGAGCATATAGACAGCACTTAGGCCTGCAGCAGCCCCAGAACAGCAAGGAGATGGGGAGTGCATGATTTGAGGCTGAGACAAGTGTTTGAGGAGTCCGCTAAAAGGGCAGGGCTGAAGATTCAAATCATAAAGCGTAGTCAATGTTCATCCAGAGGAGATCTGGGCATCCCAATCTGAACTTGTGTCTAAGGCCCCTATGATGGGGTGAGTCCACCAGATGAAGCTAATCAGGGCCATTAGTACCCCCAAATACCTGACACTGAGAATAGAACTTGAAATAGCTTTTTGATGGCACAAAGCATCCCTTCAAGAATGAATTTTGAATCAGTAGGACAGCACTCACTGCTGTATAATTGCTCCGTATAATTCACAAACAAATGTCTAGATGTACTTACCACTTCAGATATTTTTGTTTTTATGTGCATTTAATCAACTGAGATCATGACTGCACAGAATTTCCAGTGAGAGATTCAGAAAGAAATGAAGAAAGAAATGACTTAGTTTCTGTGGAAAACTGAGCTCCTGTAAGCTTTGGATGGTGCACTGAGGAATTTCTAGGTAAACTACAATCAAAACAATGCATATTAACATAGAAAATGGAAAATCTAGACGGAGGAGCTTGGAATGTTCTGTATTTTTGTTTGGTCTTCTTTCTTTTGCATTCAGAAATATGTCAAACTTTTCTATACAGTAAGTCCATTACATAGCCCTGAACAGAACCTATTCTGAAGGAAGAAACTACAGTAGACTGTACAGCTAAAATGTGCTCTGTAGCAGTCAGTAGTATACATATTTGGAGTGAAGGTTTTTTCTTGCTTCCCAATGGGTCAATGTCCCTAAAAGCATCATTTACAACTGGTTTCATGAGAATCCTCCATATGTTAGCTATACTGAAGCTAATATTTTAATACTGGATTTAGAAATACAGCATATGATGGTAGATGAAATGCTATTGGAAAGAGTGGGAAACCTCACAGGCCAAAACCTTTTTTCTTTCAGAAACAGGAAATGTGTTAATGAGGCAAGATTTTTACCTGTTGAAAACCCTGGTTGAGTCCTAGATCCTTGTACCTTCTTTATTGGCAGAACTGGTGAAGGGAAGTAAAAATGGCATTGAGAGAAATTTCTTATCATGACACATCCTGTCATCAGTTATCTCTACTGATTCTGGTGCAGGTAAGGTTCTGTCAGGGTGATGAAGGAAAACATACAAATGCAGAGAGTAATCCTGCTTCAAGAACACGGATGTAAGAACAGTGTTATGAGAACAACAGGTCAGATGCTTCACTAGTTCAGACAAACTTTGTCCCACTCTGCTAAACAAAGCAAAGCCAGGAAACTTATGCACACTGTGTTAACAATAAACTCCTTCTGCTCTAGAAGCACTCTGGCTGCAGCGTGGTCTAGTATTAGATATGGAGGTAAGCAGCCCTGCCTGCAGTGGGGGCTTGGAGCTTGATAATCCTTGAGGTCACTTTCAACCCAAGACATTCTATAATTCTATGAACTACAGTTCTTCATCCGTTCTTCATCCCTTCTCCTCCCAGTCAAATCTAACAAGCAGCTAATAATCTTCAACATTATATAATGAATTTCATATTTACAACTAGTGAGCAATACTGAAGTGCTATACAGGAAGTGCTCTATAGATCGTGCTCGGCACATTGTTTAGCTTTGTTTAATCCAGTACTATTAGCTGTGCCATGTCCTGGATCTTTCCTATTATAACGTGACACAATTATTATTTACATGATAATTCCTTGAAAAAGCACATCAACAGCTTAATTTTCTTTCTACTGGCATGTGTAGATATCACTTGGCTTTTGTAGATGACAATCTATTTGTAGTCAAAACCAGTCTCTGCTGCACATGTACAATATTTTCTATCAGAGATGAACACTCTGCTGTTCTCATAAACTCCTAGTATTTCACATTCTGAGTATATTCTATTGCCTTCTTTGTCTTTATACACTAGAAAGTCCGTAGTTACTCTGATGTTAATTTTTAATATAGGCAGCTCTTTTCACTGTTCTTTTGAAATGTAAGAAGTGACAAGCTACACTTCACAAGCTGTTCTGTTATTTAACATAAATAAATGACTATGTTACCTTTGTAGGAGATATCTTATTATTTCCCACTGTTTTCCATTGAACCATTTTTTCAGAGGAATAATAGGAAGTTGTATCTCACCTGTATTTTGTTGAAATGTGATTTCTATGCTGTATCTTTGTAACAGATACTTATTCAAAAAATAGAAAAACCAATACACATAATCTCTTACTTGCTTGTGTTTTGCAAAGTCTGTCTCAGGGAAGTTAATAGACAGTTAATATTTTCTGCCAGATAGAACATCCGCCTCTTCCAATATCTCTTTTGCTAGTGCCAGCAGTGTCATCTATTTTGCTTACTTTGTCTTATTTTTATCACTATTCAGTGTCCATATTAATTTGAAGATAGAAAAAATATTTTCTTTATTTTATTTTTAGATCTCAGAATATTTTCATATATAGTAAAAAAAAAAAAAAAAAAAAAAAAAAGGGATATTTCATATCTAGCTGAGGAGAAGCCATTCTGATTTAACATCCCAGTCAAAAGCTTCATTTCTTTATTGATTGTAGGGTCTGGATAAGTGCAGTTTGTCTCATATAAGGTTAAGAATCCCAGTGACTTTTCAAAAGATTCACCTTTAGCAGCATGTCTGATATTCCCTGACACTGCACAGGTGTTTTGCTTTTAGGTACTTTGCTTCTCTGTTATGCTTTCTCAGGACCTTACTCTGCTTACTTTACAAGTTTATCAAATGCTGTAAAAATGCTTGATTTGAAATTTAATTCAGCTTCTAAGTTGTATATTTGTAATTATTTTTATTCTCTGATTTGTCTACTAAACAGAATCACAGAATCACAGAATCACAGAATGACCCGGGTTGGAAGGGACCTCAAGGATCATGTAGTTCCAACCCCCCTGCCTAGTAGGGCCACCAAACATACACTTTTACTAGATCAGGTTGCCCAGAGCCCTGTCCAACCTGGTCTTGAACACCTCCAAGGACGGGGCATCCACAACCTCCCTGGGCAGCCTATTCCAGGACCTAACCACTCTCCTAGTAAAGAACTTCCCCCTAACATCCAACCTAAATCTTCCCTCTTTTAACTTAAAACCATTTCCCCTAGTCCTGCTATTATCAGCCCTTTCAAAGTGTTTACTCCCCTCCTGGGAGTAAGTTCCCTTCAGGTATTGAAAGGCTGCAATGAGGTCACCCCGCAACATTCTCTTCTCCAGGCTGAACAAACCCAACTCCCTCAGCCTGTCCTCATAGGGGAGGTGCTCCAGCCCCCTGATCATCTTCATGGCCCTCCTCTGGACCCTTTCCAAAATCTCCATGTCTTTTTTGTGCTGAGAGCTCCACACCTGGACACAGTACTCCAGATGGGGCCTCACAAGAGCAGAGTAGAGAGGGACAATCACCTCCCTATCCCTGCTGACCACCCCTCTCCTGATGGAGCCCAGGATCCCATTTGCTTTCCGGGCTGCCAGAGCGCACTGCTGGCTCATGTTAAGTTTCTCATCTATCAGGACCCCTAGATCTTTCTCTGCCGAGCTGCTCTCAAGGACAACTCCTCCCAGCCTGTACAGGTGCCTGGGGTTCTTCCGGCCCAAGTGCAAAACCTTGCACTTTGCCGTGTTGAACCTCATTAGGTTCACCCGAGCCCAGCTTTCCAGCCTGTCAAGGTCCCTCTGAATGGCATCCGTTCCCTCTGCCGTATCGACTGTACCACTCAGCTTGGTGTCATCAGCAAACTTGCTGAGGGTGCACTCCAATCCCTCATAGATGTCATTAATAAAGATGTTAAAGAGCACCGGTCCCAAGACAGACCCTTGAGGGACACTGCTCGTTACCGGCCTCCACCTGGACATAGAGCATAAATGTATCTTCCCAACATGTTTCACGTGCTTGTGGCTTCTGTCTCTGCAATTCTTTCACTCTTGTTTGTTGGGTTAGAGATATGTGTTTCAAGCAGGGAGATACACTAAATGAATCTTGCTGTCTTCATTTCTCGTTCATAGCTCCTACTGTAGAGCCTAGTAGTGTTGGCTCTTTTAATATCCTTGTGAAGCTCAGCATTTGATGAATTATCCCCATCATCAAATTAAATTCATCAAAAGTAACCATGTTTTTTGTTGACTGTACATCTGCTCTGTTCTATGCTATGAATCTCACTGACTATTAATCAGCTGAACATCAAATAAGGTATCAGTCATTCTCATCAGGATCGCTGGCTAGTAAGTAGCACAAAATACGTCCAGCTTTCTTTTCTTTTTTTTTTTTTAACTATTTGTTCATGCTAAGTGACAACTTTGTGTTTTTGTCTGATAGCTTTGAGACTTATTTGTGAGATTTATAAAAGGTGGGAATATAACATGCAGTATAGAAATATTTTTGATTTCTAGACTCCCCAAATCAATCTAAGCTGATAAAATATTTTTCTACTCTCACAGAATTTTTATCAACTATTGTAGCTCATTTAACTACTTTAGAAGCCAGAGTTATACTTGATAATTATTTAATAAATGAAAAAATTCACAGTGAAGTATCTGAATTAGAACACATTTAAAAATTCAAGCTGAAGAGTGGAGGCAATGACTGGGTGTTTAAACTGAAAGAAATATAAATAGTCATTCCTGATTTCAAAGAAATGATGACAACAAAACTTGCCAAAATGTTTGAATGGTTTGAAAATTATTTAAAAGTATAACATTATTTTAATTTTGAAATACTTAAAATATTGCTGCATTTAAAAAAAAAATTCTACTAAAGGAAATAAGCAGAGTGTTATTTAAAGAATATGTTTAGATAAGTCTAACAGC
The DNA here is from genome assembly GCA_035772895.1 of Perdix hodgsoniae. Taxonomy (NCBI): domain Eukaryota; kingdom Metazoa; phylum Chordata; class Aves; order Galliformes; family Phasianidae; genus Perdix; species Perdix hodgsoniae. The sequence goes on along the minus strand of JAPSGF010000125.1, from coordinate 333,558 downwards.
TAAAATAAACACCCTGATTTTCATCATGCAGAAAAAAATTACTGCCTGTGCCAGTTTGACGGTGAAGCTCGTGACAAGTCAGTTTCAGTCTGCTACATACTTTCCCTTGCACATTCATGGAAGCGCATCCCTTGTATTTTCATCAAGTTCCCTTGAGTTTCTGTTAAAAAAAAATAGTAATAATACTTCATTAATCTGGAAATTTGCAATTCTTTAAGCCAAGACACAGTTTCCCTGTAGATTAGAATGAGATTTTTTAGTATTTCGACTTCTAGTTATTCAGTAGCTATTCTGCCAATACATACGTCTTTGACTGAGTTTATATTTAAAGATTTACTAGGAATTTTTTTAAAAAGTACATCTATTAGGAGTGGGCTTTCATAATTAGCTGCCATCAAACTCATTGAAATTATGTGATTCCAATGTCAAAGCTATGCTATTTGGAGAAACCACAGCAAAGAGAAGACAACAGTGGAGTTTCATCTCATATGCAATGTACAGACAATATAGATGAGGAAATTAAATTTTGAAATTATCAGGAAATCCTTCCAAATGTACTACATTGAAATAATAGCTTCTATAACTAAAAGCTACTTGCCTGTGTCACGTCGGATTCTTTATCAGCATTACAAAATTCCAAATCTTGACAGAAACAGAAACCATGAGAATTTAACCCTATGGTACAGTGATGTATCAAAGCACTGATCGCATGATCATTGGGTACATATTTTAGTATAATATTTTTGAATATACAATTTTTAACCTAACAACTTAGTTGGAATACTTTGAAATATGGTTAAATAAATGCAAGAAACACTAAAGTAAAACAAACAAAACAAAAACAGAGAAAAAATCCTTTACTGATAAAAAAACTAAACTAGCATTATATCAAATCAAGCGCTAAGGCTAAAGTAAAAAAATGAAGCTGATCTGTACTAATTAAGACTGCTAATTCCATTATAGATATTAATTATAGTGAGTAAGTAGTACCTACAACACAACTGTAAGTCAAATAAGATAGGGTTTATTTCAGTAAAAGAATCTGTAAAAGTAATAAACATCTGACCCATTTTTTCAAAGCCGGTATTTTATAATATTTGGCTTTCTATATATTATAGAGATTTTTAAAAGTTTCTTCAGCTCTGCTTTTCCAGATGACAGAGAACTCTGGACAGGGACATTGTCAGTGGTTATGGGATGTTCCAGCCCAGTTCTATAACTTAGTGGTGTGGAGGGACCTGCAGATCCATGCCTTGGAAAGGGGTAAGGGAAAAAGATGGAGAGATGGGCCCAAAATAAAACAGCAGCAACTATCTGAGGAGAAACAAACTAATTTACTAAATAAGATATCAGAATGCAAGATAGCACACTAAAATACAGTATGCTACAATATAATTAGAACTGAAGCTAATAAATCAAATATAATGAGAGAATGTGTCCAAAAACCAAAGGCTTTACTCTAATGCTGAGATGAGATATGCAATAGGGATGAGCAGAAGGGAGGAGAGCTCAGTCTCATGACTTTGCCAGGGATTCTATCTCCTCTCTGAATGCAAAGTCCTCTGGGATATGTGTTTCTTCTTCTTTTCTGGGACAGGTACCCAGAACTGGAGCATTAACCAGTTGACCTTTTGTTGTTTCAGAGATTCTCACTATTGCAACACACATCTTAGGCAGAACAAAGCTCTATTAAACAGTGGAAAAGTCCAACTGCATTTTGCAGTCCCCATGAAAGCAGTTAGATAAAAAGACAGGTGACTGGATTTGACCAGAGAGGCAATGCATTTTTTCACATTAAAAATTCAAACTGATAGAAAGCTATAACATATAACCCACGCTGTGTTTGAGGTTTGAGAACTTTTCGTGACTAGATGTATCAGCTCAGTGTTGCATGAACACCATGAGCAGTCATCACACCTTGTCTGGAAGGTTCCACAGAAGAGCAGACAGGCGTTACGGTAGGTAGCTAGCTAGCTACTGAAATTCTATTAAACAGTTGAGGGATCAGGGTTTGGAAATCTAAGGGCTCTGCAGTTCATTGAGTTACTTCTGATTTATCCTGCATACAGACAGAAAAGAAAGTGGCTCATACATAACTATGCTTACATACAACACTAATAAGAAATTGGCATTCGAGCTGAGAATAAAATTCTTCTCCATTTTTAACCACAAATTCAACCTTAAAGATCCTTTCTTATTCCCTATGATTTGAATGGCATTTACATTTCATTATTTTAGAAGTTTGTGATACACACTTTGTTATTAAACTTATCATTATGTCCACTGTGCCTTGTGTAATCTGCCTACCTTCTCTCCTGTGAGTTGAAAACAAACCTGAGAAATGCTCTGGTCCTGTCAGTTTAGTCTGCTACTAAGAGCTGAAAATTGAATTTTGAACACTGAAAGTCTTGGCAGCTCCAATGATTTTGCCTTTTAAAAAGGCATTTTATTCTCTTTTTCATGCATTGACACACGCATGCCTTTCAGATACTCTTCAACTACAGCAGTGTGAACTTGTACTGATAAACTTAACAAATAATCTCAAGTAAAACTGTCTATCAAAGGAAAAGAGATAAATAAAAAGACTCTTTAATAGAAAAGAAAAAAATAGAACAAAAAGAACTGCACACAGCATGTATGGAAACTAAGCAAGTTTGATTATTCTTGATACTGTAAAATATCTTGCAATTTGTAGACAACCACTTGTCTCATATAGCAATTCAATTCTGTCATTCTACAAATGGGCCATCCCAAACCCCTTCCAGATTTTACTTGGTCTGAACAACCAGGGCACATTCCTTACATTTGTTTTTTTGTGTATAGTTTCCTCACCTTGGTTTATGCAACCTCACTGCTATTGGCATCTGATAGTGTGCTACTGTACAGCATACCTCACTCTGAGAACTGTCATTAGGAATATGTCTGATATCCTTAAAATAAGAATCTCTTATTTTGCTGAGTACCTAATGCTGTTTATATAACAGACATCTCCTGCTGTACAACTTGGGCATTAGGGAAAAAGAACAGCTGAAAGAAACTGAGCAACTTCTGCAGAAGTACAGGAGGCAAAACAAAGGCAACCTCTGGCTAATGAATTTGTCAAAGCTCTGTATCTGGATAATGATTTTCCCAGACCAGCCAAGAAGAACATTATGCTGTGGAGAGCAACAACAGGATTCAGTACAAATTAGCATATTTATTCATCTGAGTGTGGTAGCGGTCAAAAATAGTAAATCTATAAGACAGAAGGATGGTTCTTGACATACCTTGTCAGCTCACTTGGATACAGACCTGTGCTTGGAGGGAGGAGTTATTGCAGCAGGATCTGCAATCTGCTGAACTAGAAATCTTCTAGAATGACTTCTGTGGACCAGACTTCTGAATCATTTTATTTGTTGTTGTTTAAAAAATATCTGTTCGGACCTGGCTTATTTAAATAGGTCATAGGATAAACTAAGATACAGCTGAATTAGTCAATGCTTCATGAAAAACTTGTTACAGAATGGTGATTTTTTTTTTCCACTGGTTTTAACAACTTGCTTCATGATCAAATACAATGCCAGCAATTTTCTCACTCTCCTGCATTACGTAATTGCAGTGATACTGCATTGAGCGAATCTACTTATTAGCTACTGCAAGTCAGCAACATCAGGCTATGTCTTTTGACCTAGTCTTGTTAAAACAAACTGATGTAGCAGTCATTGCCAGCAGGGAGTTCTGGTGATCATTTGAATGATCCAGCAAAACAGTCTATGGTGGATTGCCTGCACTTCAGAGTTTATTTTTGCCTAGGAATCAGAATATTCCAAGCTGGAAGGGACCCACAAGGGTTACTGAGCCCAGTTCCTGTCTTCACAGAGGACCACCCAAAATCCAAACCCTATGTCTGTGAGCGCTGTCCAAATATTCCTTCAGCTCTGGCATCTTGGAGCCGTGCCCTCTGCCCTCAGCCGCCTGTTCTGTGCCCACTGCCCTTGGTGCAGAACCTGTCCATAACCCCCAGCTGCCCCTTCCTTGACACAGCTCCATGCCATTCCTTCGGGCTTTGTCGCCATTACAGAGAGCAGAGCTCAGTGATGCCCCTCCGCTCCCTGTGAGGAGCCGCAGCCACATTGAAGGGTCCCTTCAGCTCCTCTGCTCTGTGCTGAAGAAACTGTATCCAAGTGTGGATACCCCAGTACAAAAAAGATAGAGAGCTGTTGGGGAGAGTTCAGAGGAGGGTCACAAAGATGGTCAAGGGGCTGGAGCACCTCCCCTATAAGACAGGCTGAATGAGCCGGGCTTGTTCAGCATGGAGAAAAGAAGGCTGCGGGGTGACCTCACTGCAGCCTTTCAATACCTAAAGGGAGCCTACAGAAGGGAGGGAAATCAACTCTTTGAAAGTGTAGATAACTGCAGGACGGGGGGAAATGGTTTTAAGTTGAAGGAGGGAGGATTTAGGTTGGATATCAGAGGGAGTTCTTTAACTATCAGTGCGGTGAGGTGCTGGAATAGGCTGCCCAGAGGGGTTTTGGATGCTCCATCCCTAGAGGTGTTCAAGGCCAGATTGGATGGGGCTCCAGGCAGCCTGGTTTAGTATTAAATGTGGAGGTTGGTGGCCCTGCATGTGGCAGGGGGGTTGGAGATTCATGATCCTTGAGATCCCTTCCAACCCCAGCTATTCTGTGATTCTGTGATTCTGTGATTCTGTGATTCTGTAACAGGACAAATTTGAATCCTAAACATATCATGACTTACATTTATAAAAAAAAAAAAAAAAGTTTACTTAGGGAACTTATCACAATATCTTCATGCAGGTTGCTGTGGTTTTTTCAGATTTCTTCAACCCAGGGCAGTAATCTGAACACTGTTTTATAAATGTCTTACAAATATATAAAGACACTCCTCTCAAAAAAATTCATTTATTCTTACTAGTATTCTAGTGGGTTTTTTAGTATTTTTTAGTATTTTTTAGTATTCTTACTTAGTTTTCTCTTCTTTGAATGATACATACATATATTCATATAATGTATGATACTTAAATAAGAAACTCATACTGAAATTCTAGATATAAAGCATATTCAGAGGAATTTGGAGGTAGTTATTCATTTCAAATTCAAAATCGGCTGTGTCCCTCAAATTAAACAATGCTAAATAAAACTGCTCATAAAATGAAATAAAGTCCATCTGCATGCAGCCTACATTTAAAGTGTGATTTCTTCAGTTTTGCAAGCATAATAACAATGTTCTTTTATAGGTTGCATCTTAAATCTTTTTTCACATCTTGTAAACACAGCACTGTTGCTCATGCTGTACTCTTTTAGATGATACTGCTGAAGTGGCATAACACAATTAAATAAATTGCCTGAAAGTGTTCTGCTATGAACAGTAAATAAACAAAGATTTCTCAACAGTTAAAAGAAAAATACAAAAGTGCTTCCATCTGCTATATGTCTGAGGAAAACCTAAACTGATTCTGTGCAGATATTAATCTTGTTTAGTTATTACTGATGTTGTGCTTTACACAAATGGAATACATAGACACTAGCTCTAAGATCTTGCGGTTTTGTGCATCACAGCAAAATTATTCTTCCAAATGACATAAATTTCATGAGGAGAAGCAAAAATTTTGAGATATTTTACCTATGAGTTTTCCTGTACATGCCATAGGATGGTCTTTGCACTTCAGAAAAGAGAGGCAGACTTCTCCATTGGTCTGCTGAGCTGATTTTTATATAGATGACTACCTAGCCTTTGAGAACTCTGTACTCAGCTGAAGTGTTGGGGAAAATTTGGGGTTAATTGTAACAAGAAGTTATGTGATTTCATTTAAAAATATAAAATAAAATTCTTGAATCACAGAATGGCTTAAATTGGAAGGGACCTCAAAGATTATACCATTCCAACATATTGCCATGGATAGGGCTGCCACCCACTAGACCAGGTTGCTCAAGGCCCACCCAACCTGGCCTTGAATATCTCCAGGGTTCAGGCATCAACAGCTTCCACAGTCAATCTGTTCCAGTGCTTAACCATCTTTTGAGAAAAAAATTTCTTCCTAATGTCAAACCTAAATTTCTCCATGGTTCTGTTCTCAGTTAGTTCTTCTCCCAGTCTATATAAATATTTGGGATTGTCCTGACTGACAACATTTGCAATTGGCCTTCTTTAGTTTAGTCAAATTCTCATGGACCCATTTCTCAAGCTTGTTCAGGTCCCTTTGGTTTTTATCCTCTTCTTCTATTGTAACAACTGCACCCCTCAGCCTGGATCATCTGCAAACTTCACCCCACTGTCCATGTCATTGATAAAGATGAAAAGAGCACGGATTTGACCAAGATAGATGCTTGGGAGAAACGACTCATCACCAACATCCACTTGAACACAGAGCCAATGGCCACAACCCTCCAGATGTGGTGATCAAAACAAAGAAGAAAATAATGTTATCAGTAGCAGTCATCCTGGATTCATCAATGAGAAATCATGCTTAACCAATCTAGTAGCCTACTGTAATGTAGACTACTAGAGGGGGTGTGTTCCTTGGCATCAGTAAAGCTTTGTCACTTTCTTCCATAACATCCTCGGGGATGCTGGGAGATGTGGGATAGACAGGTATACAGTGGGGCAAAATGGGAACTTCCTGACATGTATTCTGAAGACCATAATACAACACAGTCTGATAGTGATAGGAAAGGGGGGAATGATTTTAAAGTTTTTAAAAGTGTGTTGTTTTTTTTTTGTTTTGTTTTGTTTTTTGTTTTTGTTTTTTAAGTTAAAAAGCACTGGCAGAGACTGCTAGAGAAACTTTGGATGCCCCATCCCCAGAGATATTCAAGGCTAGGTTGGATGGGACTCTGAGCAGCCTGATTTAGTGAGTGGCAGCCCTGCCCACATCAATGAGTTGGAATTGGGTGGTCTTTTTGGTCCCTTCTAAGCCAAGCCATTCTATGGTTTTATGATTCTATGACCGGATAAAGCATTATTTCACTAATTTCTCCTGATTTTCATTGGAAATTAGAATACATGCTTAGCATTTTTGCTTCAATCAAATTAAATTCATCACATATTTTCTTTTAATTGTGTTTTGCAGCATAACTATGCAACAAAGGAAGTAATGTCTGATATTCTGCCAAAGCATTCTCCTACATTTTTTTTTGTTTTGTGGTAATTGCACTAATAAGAATCAAAATGTTAGTAATATAAAACTTTACCACTTTGAAAAGTTTGAGGCATGCAATTAGCAATCGTATATAAGAAGTGTTATTAATTAAGTATTACTTCAGTTGTGGCTCTTTGTCAAGTTACAAGAACCATCAGGTCTTCTAATCTTAATTTCTCTCCTGGGCTGTTCATTCTTATTATCAAGTTTTGTTGTATTTCACTAAGTCCCATCTCCCAATAAAACATCCAGTTGAATTAGAGCCACCACAGTGGGAACCCATTACTTCCCTTGGCAGGGAAAGGGTGTCTTTCATTGATTGAATTTGAGATGCCAATAACATAAAACAGAGTAAGAAAAAAGAGAGGGACTGAAAAGTGTAGTAAGGATTTTAAATAGCTTCATCATCTACTATGCAATATAAGGTGAAAGCTATTAGTATGCCATTTTGCAAGTGAAAATTTTCTCTTCTAGAAAGTATTTAAGGAAAGGTAGGAAGAAATACCACTGGTGGCCATGACTGCAGCTCGAGTGTTTTATGATTGAAGCATTGTACTGTATCTCATCAGCTGCCAAGCTGCAAGTGGGGATGACTTTTTGAATGAAAAATTAAACTATTTTCAGCACTTTCAAATGCTCTGTGGAAATTTATTAAATAGGGAAAGAAATATATTGAATAGGAAAAGAGAGAAATTGTTAAATTCTTCCCAGCCCTGCAGCATTTGTGTGCAGCCTGTGCTAAATCTGCAAGGGAACTATAAATTTCTGAATTCTTCATGTGAATCCCTATTTAATCCAAGCTATCTGTCATAATACTATTTGCAAACACCTGTAAAAACAGTGAAGGTGTCTTTACAAAAAAAATGTAAGGAAATTCTGTATCCATCTATACAGGGAGTTATAAATTGTAGAAGTTTGATATGAGATTTGGTGAAATGCCAGTTCAAATTATTTCACCTGCTCCAAAATAAAAGCTGCTAAATTCAGTCAAAATTAAACCCTCATCCAAATACTTGTTTGCTTCATTCTATTTTGGCGCATGCAATTAGACTCTTCAAATAATGAAATTACATTGGTTAGAAGTACACTTAACATTTTTATTAAAGTAAAAATTGTTGTATGATGAAAATAGCTTTTCAGGTTTCAGAATCTGTTGTTTACACTTTTAGCTACTTCTGAGTTTGAAACTATTACAAAAGATCAAAAAATATCAAAGATGTTCAACAAAACTGCAAACTGATGTTTCATTGTAGTCTGGAAGAAGTACAAAACTAATGCATACAGGTTGTGAAATTGCTTTCCTGTAAATCAGGATAATTGTCGAAAATATGTCACAGATTGTCTGGAGAATACTTGATGCATTTCTTTTTATCTTTCATGACAAATAATGGGAATTCTAATAGGCTCCTTGCAATAGATTAAAAGCAATTTTCTTAACATGGCACAGACATTGTATGTTTCTTAAATAATTTTTCATCAATTGTATTCATAGTTATAACTCTGATAAGTTGCAGAAAATAAACATTTTTAAAAGATACTTTTGTTTAGGCCACACTATCTTTTTCAACACTATCACATGGTCCAGTGAAGCTTGCCAAAGGTCATACAGAAGAGCATTTATCACAAGGCAAGCAGATGTCTCTTCACATCACTTTAAAATCTATTGCTACTATTTGAGCTGAGCTACAAATTCAGTTTCCTGGAGTAACTTAGGATAAATTTATTTGAAGATCCTCATGTATCATTCTATGTCAGTTTGTCTTTTAGCACCAATTGAAACAACTCCAACTTTGAGGAGACTAATGCCTGCTTGTATTTAAGGAGGAAATACTTCTCTTTATTCCTTTACAGATTATGTTAAAATCAGTATTTTAGGATCAACAGAAGACATGGGAAACATTCAAAGCATCCTGACAAATGGGGGAAACCCTAATCACTAACGGTTAAAAATCCAATAGTTCATATTGTGGCGAACTGGCCTTTGTCTCTGAGATGATCACAACTGTAATCCATAAATCTCAAAGCCTTTAAACCAGAGACTTCAGATTCTCCTTAGACCTCTGAGATGAATTTCACTTCCAAATGTTGAAAACAGTCCTATTCAGCAAGGAAAATTACCAGCAGTAGTTTTGGGATTGAAAGCACATTCTTCAAGAAGGGTCATGAAAAAGAATGTGGTTTCTGTACAGATAATGCAGCTATGCTTTTTAACTGTGTCTGGCAGGGAAAGTATGTGTATACAAGTTTTCCAAAAGGTGATTTCAAGGGGAGTAGATGAGATAGTACCTTGGAAACTGGTGGCAGGACTGATACCAAAAAGAGCAAAGAAGCAGTGATTTCTGCCTGCCTTCAACTCACTGTGACCTAAGTTGGTTTGCCTAGCAGTAGGGATTAGAACATTAGTTTAAGAACCAATATATTAGTTTAGCAAAAGGAATCCTTAAGTGATATTTCTAAAACTTTCAATTTCAGTTTTAGTGGAACAGCCTTATTTTTCCTCAATAATTTTCCACTGGGGACATACTAGAATACTTTTATCTTTTGCCTCAATGATTTTGCTTCTTGAGAAGTACTGGAGTCACGGTTGAATACTTTTATCTTCTGCTTCAAAACATGCAAGGACATTTTCTTCAGGTACCACATACATTGTTTTTAAAAAGTGGCTGACTGTGGCCTAGTAAGCAGTGGAAATATTTCAAACTGGGAGAAGTGAATGAAAGTGAGTCAGTTTCCAGTGATGAAGCTGATGGTGAAAAAAAGGGGAAGAAGTAGGTGGGCATTCAACCATCCTAGTTACCACATTTAGTCCTGCAATTCTTCCCTTAAGGTTGTTAGTCAGCAGCTTGCTTCTCTCTTCCCTCTGCAAAATCATATCCTTCACATCTTTTTTACTAGTTTAGCAAGACTGATTTTCTTCTAATGTCCACATCATGTCTTTCTCAGCTCTCATTTGATGTAGTAAGAGGGTTAATCAATGACCAGTTAACTCTCAGAACAGATACTGCCTATTCTAAACCAGCAGTGCTGCGGAAGAGAATCCCCCAACTCCACACCATAAAACTGCAGATCTAATCAGGCAGACAACTTCTCCATGGACTCTGCTTCAGCTCAAGCAGAGGTAACATCATTCAAACATTTTTTCTCAGACCAAGTTTTAGGCATCACTCTTTCCCTCCATCCAGGCTGTTTTTACCAAATCAAAGCATTTTAGTGCCTACTTTCACATTTGCAGAGACAGTTTAAAAATGAAAGGTAAAAGAAGTCTTCAAAACAATGGGCATTATAACTGATATTATTATTGCTTTCACACTTAAAATTGTATTGATGACTTCCTGGGGATCTACATAGTAGCTGAGGGTTGATTTTTTATTTCTTAGGAAAGCTGCATGAAAAAACCACTGAGGTAACAGCGCTTAAATGTATCCTTGGTTTCTTTCATAAGATCTACAGATTTGTTTAGGCATTTTTGTCAGATCACATGCTTTGTTTGTGTCTCATTTCTTAGACAGTAAAATTGATTTTTTTTTTCTTTGAAGAACTGTTTTAGTGATCAGGATTCAGTTTCACTAGCATCACTTTTTTTTTTTTTCCACAAAACAAACCACCTGAAGACATTGCACTTTCTTCTATCTTTCCTTATGGTTCAAGCACATCCTAGCCGCTACTGCAACTACACTGGAAAACACTAAAACTGTAGTGATAACTCTCTGCAAATGAATACAAATGAGAGGAATTAGATACATATAATCTATTACTCCACTGCCACTATTAAATGCCATCAGTTCCTGCAGACATGTACTGAAAAAAATCTACTTAATCAGAGTCCTATCCTAACTACAGTATATGGGTATTTATGCCATTTTTTTTCATATCTCTGAGGTCAGACTTTCACCACCTTCCAAAAAAATAGAAGCATTTGCTTCTTTTGCCACTATGTAAATCACTTCCACTTATTTCTTTAGAAACATACCATTAATAATGAGGATAAAGACATAACAAAAAGAACAAGTATAAAAATCTAAGTTGGTAGAAGAAAAACACTGAAATCATAGTATAAAATTAGTGTGTTAGTATGCTGCAAATAGTGCTTCCTTTGAATTACTGTAAGATGTTTGGTTTTTTTTTTTAGTAGAATGTTTGATTTAATATTTTATTGCTTAAATCTCTGATTAACTGGGCATTCCTGTAATGTACCAGAATTTATTTTTACTGTACAGCTGGTTACCTAAGAATTATCTGAAATTAATTGTATAAATAAAGGGATTTTTTTGCAGTCTTCTGTTTGTGTTCTTCAGGTTCATGTACTGATTATCAAAAGAATCATAAGGAAGTTATATAATGGAAAGGAGGTATAAAATCAGCAGGCAGAACCTCTCAGTAGGCAATATGCAAATCAAAAAAATAAAGGAGGTAATTTCATCTCACAGGTCCTTTTTGTCCTCATGAATACACATTTGTATCTAGGGGACCCTGTGACACCTGGAAACTGAGCATTGTGGTGCTGCTTTTCAATCTAAGAACATGAGAATTGATATTGTTTTTTGCTGCTTTTACAAAGTCAGCAGGTGTTGTTAGGTATTTGTACCACTGTCCATATGTCCCATTGATACTCACTGTCTGCCATGAGTTTCATAGGAGCTCATTGCCTCAAAGCTGCATTGCTTATTTGGGCTGTAAATAGTTGGTAGATATGAGTAGGTAAATACTCATTTGAAAACAAAAAACAAATAAACAAAAAATCCCTCTGCTTATTGAAGGGCACATTTGGATTTTTAAGTGTCCTGGAATGGATTCTTAGTTGGTGAAAGCCCCTCTGAAACCAGTTCATAGTGGCTGAGATTTGTTGCTTCCTTTCTGCTTTCTTTGCACAGTTGGGATTGTACCTGCAGGCCACACAAGCACAACTGTTTGATTTATGTTACCTAGGCAGAGCATGTCTAAGAGAGTCTATGGCAGTGGTGGTTCATACTGCAAATGATGAGTAAGCCAAGAAGCATCAGCTGGAGATCACAACCATCTTCCAAAGCCTAACAATCAGACTGCACAGCATTAACGGCAAAGATGTACAGCTCTAAATAGGGAAAGGGGCAAGAGGATCATTTTACAGTGCAATAATCAATTATAATGTCAACTTGTGCTATTGCATGCAGCTGATGTATGAGCTATGCTAGGCATTTCTGGTCTCTTGTTTTCAGTGTGACCTTTAGTAGGAAAAGGAGAAAAAGAACTATGTTAGGATGTTTCTAACAGTCCTAAAGAAACTCTTACTATTCAGAGGTCATGGACAAGTGTCATGGTTTTATGATTTTTGTTATCAATATTCCACATCATAACATCATGTGGAGCACTGGGAGTTAAACAGTTAATGCTCCAGTTCCATGGATTGTCGACAGTTCCAGGTACACCTGTCTCAGAAGAGAAGAACTACATATCCGAGAAGACGTTCATTTTATTTGACTTATTAGCTTGAATTCCATCTTTATTGTATCGAATTGTGTTATCTGTCATTTCACTATCACATTTAGTAAACCAGTTTTCTCCCTTAGCTTGCTGCTGCTGTTTATTTTTTAGGCCCTATCTCCCTATCTTCTCCTTTTATTCTCTATCCTCCTACCCTGTGGGGGTTCATAGATCCCTCCACCCCATGTAGTCATGGAACTGCACCAAACTGGCCTAGAAACCATTGACAATTCTGCAGTAGATTTCTCCTGTGTTTTTAGAAGAATTTGTTATAATAACAAGCACTGATTCTCTCCAATCAATGTATTATATGGCATTAGATACAACCGGAGAGATTGTTTTGGCACGCAATTATTTTAGTATTGAACACATTTATATTTATAAAGCCAATTCACCTTGAAAATCTGTTAGATTGGTAATTTCCTTATGAGAAACAATGAATTTCTATCTTTGGAATGACTCAAAGATACATACTTCAGGTCAGGGAAAAATAGACATACCAAACTTCAGTCTGCATTTCTATTCTCTGAGCTTCAACTACATGAAATTCTGGAAATTCGTATTTGTTGGTAGCTTTTTCCTTTTTGGTCTTGTGGTCTTCTGGCCTTCATTTGATTTATATAGGATTTTTGGTTAGGAGTTCAAGCCCAAGGAAAGAAAATGTATGAAACATGTGATAAAGTATGTGACACTATGTGATAAAGTAAATCTGAAGTTGTTTTCAGGGTAGAAAATTTATTCAAACAGACATAATAACCTTCATACAGAAAAATAAAAATAAAAATAAAAAAACCACAGAAGTCGAATATGAGGTATGTCTCAGTGCCTAAGAAAGCTCTAAGAACACCGAATTCCATGAAAGAGTAACCACACAACACATAAATATCCTCTTCCATTGTCCTGCAGAAATGCACTTCCTACTTATCAAAAATACACTTTTTTGGTTTAAGGAGAAATTTTCTCCTTTTTCTCATGCAGACCTTTCTTCAGCAAGTTCAGGAAGGCTTTCATGCCTTAACAGCTAGGGGTAGAGAATATGATAATAACATCTTGGAATCAACTGTAATATCCCCTTGTATTCTTGCATATGTGTAACTTCACAGAATAACAGAATGGCCAGGGTTGGAAGGGATCTCAAGGATCATGAATCTCCAACCCCCTGCCACATGCAGGGCCAACAACCTCCCCATTTAATCCTAGACCAGGCTGCCCGGGGCCCCATCCAATCTGGCCTTGAACACTTCCAGGGACGGGGCATCCACAACCTCTCTGGGCAGCCTGTTCCAATACTTCACCACTCTCTCTTCCCCCCTGAATTTCCCTCTGAAGTCCAACCTTAATCTCCCCTCCCTCAACTTAAAATCATTTCCCCCCGTCCTGCAGTTATCTACACTTTCAAAGAGTTGATTCCCCTCCCTTCTGTAGGCTCCCTTTAGGTATTGAAAGGCTGCAGTGAGGTTACCCCGCAGCCTTCTTTTCTCCAGGCTGAACAAGCCCAGCTCACTCAGCCTGTCTTATAGGGATGGTGCTCCAATCTCAGTCCCCTGATCATCTTTGTAGCCCTCATCTGGACCCTCTCCAAAAGCTCCCTGTCTTTTTTGTACTGGGGGCTCCACATTTGGATACAGTATTCCAGATGGGGCCTCACAAGAGCAAAGTAGCGGGGAACAGTCACCTCCCTGTCCATGCTGGCCACCCCTCTTTTGATGGAGCCCAGAATACCATTTGCCTTCTGAGGTGCAAGGGCACACTGCTAACTCAAGTTAAGCTTTTCATCTATCAAGACCCCCAGGTCCTTCTCTCTGGGGCTGCTCTCCAGGAGTGCTCCTCCCAGTCTATATGGATGCCTGGGATTCCTCCAGCCTAAGTGCAAAACTCTGCACTTTGCTGTGCTGAACCTCATCAGGTTCACCCAGGCCTACCTTTCTAGCCTCTCAAGGTCCCTCTGAATGGCATCCCTTCCTTCTGTTGTGTCAACCACACCACTCAGCTTGCTGTCAGCAAAGTTACTGAGGGTGTATGCTCGATTCCATCATCGATGTAATTGGTAAATATGTTAAAGAGCACTGGTCCCAAGGCAGATCCCTCGGGGATGCCACTCGTTACCAGACTCCACCTGGACATAGAGCCATTGATGACCACCCTCTGTCTACAGCCTTTCAACCAGTTTCTTATCAATTGAGTGGTCCACCCATCAAATTTATATCCCCCAATTTGGAGATAAGGATGTGGTGTGGGACCATGACAAAGGCCTTGCTCAAGTCCAGGTAAATGACATCGGTTGCCTTTCCCTTGTCCACCAATGCTGTCACTCCATCATAGAAGGTCACCAGATTGGTCAAGCATGACCTTACCCCCATGAAGCCATGCTGGCTGTCTCGGATCACACGCCCATTCCTCATGTGATCAAGCATGTCATCCAGGATGATCTTTTCCATGATCTTCCCAGGCACAGAGGTGAGACTCCAGCCTGTAGTTCCCTGGGTCCTCCTTGCTCCCTTTCTTATAAATGGGAGTGACGTGACCCTTCCTCCAGTCATCCGGGACCTCACCTGACAGCCACGACTTTTCAAATATGATGGAGAGCAGCTCAGCAACCACCTCAGCCATCTCCTTCAGAACCCTGGGATGCATGCCATCCAGCCCCATAGACTTGTACACATTCAGTCTCATGAGGCGGTCTCGGACCTGCTCTGTCCTCACAGTGGGAGGGGATTTACCACCCCGGTCCCCACCCAGAGGTTTAGGGATGCAGGGACATGAAAAGTACTGGAATCCTGGCCGCCAGTGAAGACCGAGGCAAAGAACTCATTCAGTACCTCAGCCTTCTCCTCATCCGTTGAAGCCAGTTCTCCTTTTACGTTTACCAAAGGTAATACACTCGCTTTGGCCTGTCTCTTCTGGCCAATGTACCTGTAGAAAGTCTTCCTATTGTTTTTCACATCCCTCGCCAAGTCCAATTCTGCCTGCGCCTTGGCTTTCCTGATCCCACATCTGCAAGTCTGGATGGCATACCTGTATGACACATCCCAGGTGACATGCCCTTGTTTCCAGAGCTTGTATGCACCTTTCCTAGCCCTCAGTGTGCTTAGCAGGTCCTTGCCAAGCCATGCTGGTTTCCTACCTCCCGTCTCCGCTTTCTTATTCAGAGGGATGGAGAGCTCTTGTGCTCTCAGGAAGGCCTCTGTGAAGAGTAGCCAGCTCTTCTCAACAGCTTTGTTTTAAAAGATGGCATTCCAGGGGATCTTGGCCAACAGTCCATTGAACAGCTTAAAGTTCGCTCTTCCAAAGTTCAGGGTCCTAGCACCACTCTTTGCCAGGCCCACATTCTTTGTGATCACGACCTCGACAAGGGCATGGTGACTGCAGCCCAGGCTGCCTCCAACCTTAACGCCTTTAACGATCTCCTCCGCATTGGTGAGCAGCAGGTCCAGCAACACTTCCTGTACCAGAAAGTTATCATCAGTGGATTCCAGGAGCCTCCTGGACCTCTTGCAGCTCACTGTGTGGTCTTTCCAACAGATATCTGGATGGTTGAAGTTTGCACAAGAGCCAGTTAGCATGATGCCTCCTGCAAGAAGCAAGAAAGCCTCGTCAACAGTTCCCTTTGATCAGGTGGCCTGTAGTATACCCCAATTACCAGCTGGCCTTTGTTAATCCTGTCTCTAATACTAACCCACAGGCTCTCAACCTCTTCCTGACTGTTTCTCAGGGGGAACTTCTTACAGTCTATCCACTCTGACATAGTGGATAAAGGGCAACTCAATATTGGATAATATTTTTTTATTTCATGGTCTCTGCTGACATAGTTATTTTTGGGAGTCTTTCTACTTTACTTGGGGGGGAGTCTCTGATAGTTTGCATCACTTATCTTCTAGACAAACCTTCCCTAGGAATGCACGCTCTGTATATAGGTGTATATATGTATACTTTACCATATCACATATTCAGACTTTATCCCCCACCCCCTCCCTGACCCCCAGTGCTCTTTGTTTAATGAAGGCTTTGAAGAAAATCACCGTATCAGTACAACAATAAGAACACTGAGACATCTTGAAAACAACAGGATGGCTACTGACTGACACCAGATAACACACCAATTAACAAATGTAAACTTTGATAAGTTTGTGAATCTGGAGTACCCAGCCAATAGGGAGACATGGGAGGGGGATAGGCAAAGAGGGAAACAAGGTACAAAAGCTGTCATTGTGTCCTTAGAGGTGCTCCTGCTTGTGGGATGCCTGCCATTGCTATTGCAAATAAAATCTGCTTTTATCAGAGATACCATACTGACAAAAATTATTTTGATATTTCCAACATGGCCATGTTCAGCTGATGTAAGAAACGGAGCAACTGACTAGAAAGCTGGCCACAGAGTACATTAAATATGACTTGTCTTGACATATCTTGAGTTCACGTATGGGCAGTTATTTAAATCAGAATTGTGATATTTTCTACAGCCATAAGTTTTCTTTTTAAATAGAAATGAACTTAACTTCTACCTATGAATCAGAGGGGTCATACTTCCACAGGGTTCTTCCATGGCACTGGATTCTTTCTCTTTTTAAGGATCTAGTCTATGTTTGGTTCTATGATATATTTTATCAGAACTCAACTACCTGCAAATCAGATATTTGAACAGAAGTTCTTAGAGATACTGAATAAGAGCATATTGAATAAAAACAGCATCCCTGCTCAGTTCCTGCCCATAGTCTAAGGAATTATTTTTGCAGGTGATTTTACTATCAAGTCTAGCACCAGGACTATTAGAGTCCTGAGCCAAAGGACCATAACTGCAGGAACGATAAACTCCCAGACACCTCTGAACTTCTACAGGACTTGATGTTCCAGCTGGGTACATATGAGTTCATGGGACCCAATTGGATTTATTGCAGAGTATTGAAAGACTTGGCTGATGACATTGCAAGACCTCTCCCAGTTATTTTTCACCATGAATCTGGAGATGTTCCGATTAATTGGAATATAGCAAAGATAGTCCCAGTTTACAGGAAGAGTACAAAAATTATGGAGATGACTATTCTGGAGACTGTACTTGAAAGTCAGTGCAATCATTGACAACAGCCAGTATGTGTTAGTGCGGGAGAGCTTCTGTTTAGCAAATTTAATCTCTTTTTAAGTCAAATTAACTCACCTAGTTGACAGTAGAAAGCCAGTAGATGTAATTTTTTGGTATTTCAGAAAACTTTTCAATACTGTTTCTCACTGTATCCTTCTGGACAGAATGTCCAGCATACAGCCAGTTAAATAGATAACACAATGGGTGAACAACTAGCTGATATGTTAGACTCAAAGGATTATAGTAAATATATTCACATCATGCTGGTGACAAGACACTAGGAGGGTTCCACTGGAATCTATTTTAGAGTTAGTTCTCTTCAGTGATTTTATAAATGATCTGAATACAGGTTGTCCAAGGAGGTTGTGGATGCCTCATCCCTGGAGGCATTCAAGGCCATGATGGATGTGGCTCTGGGTAGCCGGGTCTAGTAGCTGGCAACCCTGCATATAGCAGGAGGGTTGAAACTCAATGGTCACTGTGGTCCTTTTCAACCCATGCCATTCTGTGATTCTGTGATTCAGTGATTCTGTGGATTCAGGAATCTAATGCACTCAGTGTAAGTTTGCTGATGATACTAAATTAGGAGGAGCTGTTGACTGTTCTGAGGATGAAGAGGCCTTGCAGAAAGGTCTTGACATACTAGAGGGCTGGACAATCATCAGTCACATGTTTAACAAGAGCTGGATTCTGAATCTGGAACCGGGCAAGCCTGTATATATGTACAAACTAGAGGAATGAGGGGCAGGAGAGCAGCCACACAAAAAAGGATCGCTGGTCGATGTCAGGTTGAACATGAGCTAGCAGTGTGCCCTGACAGCCCAAAGGGCCAACTGTACTCTGAAGTAAACCAGATCTAGCACTGCCACCTGGCTAGGGGAGAGGTTGTCTGCTTTGCTTTACACTGGGCAGTCGCATCTTCAGCACTGGGTGTGGGTTTGGGTTCCACAATATAAGAAGGACATAAAACTGTTAGGGAGCATCCAAATTACCATTCAGCACACTTGGCAGATCCTTACTGAGCCACACCGGCCTCCTCTCTCCTCTGCCCGCCTTCTTGTTCAGCGGGATGGAGAGTTCTTGCGCTCTCAGGAAGGCAACTTGTCCCCATAAATATCCTTAAACTGTCACTTTGCAGTGTGCATCCTAGGAGGGGATCCCCCTTTGTACTCAGTGTGTGTGTGCAGCGCTGGTAATATACCTGCTTTATAACTACTTTGTGGTTATGGAGTAGATTTCCAGAAGTCAAGATCTTGTTTTTTCAGTTGTTACTGAAAAAAACATCTTTACATTCACAATCATATTCAAGAGTTCAGAATCTCCTGCTTTGTTCCTTCTTCCTTCAGGTAGAAAAGTTTTTGTTTTTTTCAGACAACTGTTTGTTAAAATTCCATGGGAGATACAGTAGT
Source organism: Perdix hodgsoniae (assembly GCA_035772895.1). Lineage (NCBI taxonomy): Eukaryota > Metazoa > Chordata > Aves > Galliformes > Phasianidae > Perdix > Perdix hodgsoniae. The sequence goes on along the minus strand of JAPSGF010000125.1, from coordinate 314,474 downwards.
GGGATCATATTATTTTCCAGAGCATTGGTATGTTAAACATCATGAAAAACATTACACCAATCATTGCCTGTGACATTGAGATTTTATCAATTAAACATTTATGTTTGTGTTGTTTGTCTGATTACTGGGCACCCAAGTTAGTAATAATACTACTTAGGAAATAACTTGATTTCCAGACTTTCATATTAGAACAATATTCATGCAGATTTTTTAGCTGACAACACTGTATTTTCGATGTATTCCTATATGCTGATAGAATTTTTTGCCTTGACATAGTACAAAGCTTTTTTGTTTAATTCAAAAATAAAAATGTTTGGAGAATCTGGTAACTGTTTAAAATAAAATCTGAGGCTTTTAGTCAAGTAATTATTTATTTTAAAGCATTAATTTTAGCATTATAAAGCCACATAAGAACCTAAAGTTAAGGAAGTTTTATTGTATTCATTACAGTCTCTAAGTACAAGTAGGCCCAACAAGAAAAAAATAAATGAATAATTGGCTACGGACTCCTCGAAGATAAATATTTCAGCATTTTCACCACAAAGCTGCAGGGAATGTGTAAACCGACTACGTGGTATATGAACTATTGGTTTATAAATAACCAAAGAGATCATCTGACTTTATCAGAAAAGGATCACAAATAATTACAAGCTCTCCCTAGGAAGCAAAATGAATGTGTTCTAGGAAACTAGCATTTCATCACTTACATATCATGTTTTTCCAGAGAAAGATGACTGATGCCATGCCTGCATGCCTGTGCAATAAATTCTGTAGTACAGACTTTCAAAGGTCAGAAGAATGTGCACACTCATCCACCTCTTCCCTCCTGCCCTTATGACATCCCTCTGAAAAAGCTAAAAAATTTGAGGAAGAGAAAATATCAGAGTCAGTGAACTAATTAATGAAAAAGGGAAGAAAAAAAAACTCATTTTAATTAGAGAAGTGGCTCATTTGATTTGAACTTGAGTGAGAACTGAAAGAAATGTCAACTAGAAAAAGAATTTGAAATGTATCCACAAAAAGTAGTATTCTTCAGTGATAAGATTCACGAAGTCATAGAAGGAAAAAATCAGTAATAAAATGGATATTGGTTTTTGATGCTAAGACAGTTTGAGTTTGCAAAATAAATTTATGGTTTTTTTCAAGAGAAATAAAGTGCCTTGATGAAGTTCAACTTATCTACTACCGGCTTTGTGTATCATTATCAGAGGAGATTATTTGAAATACCTGGAGTGAGACTGAGAAACTTTGATATACCCAGAGGGAGACTGAGACATAAGCAAGGTCAAATGTCATCCAGTCAGTTAGTTTATCACCAATTAAATAGATCGGGAAGGGAAAGGCTGGTGATTATTATAAATTAGGGCAATAGGCAAGGGAAGGTGGCAATACGAAAGACAGGAAAAGAGAAAGAATTATGTAAAGTAGGGATAGCAACTACAAAGAATCCAGCACTGTCCTGTTGTTTGCAGTTCCAACAGCCCAAGGCCAATGCCAGCATAAGGGCACAGGGGAAGGAGGCAGCAGAATGGCTGGACTTAGGTATCAAGCAGATAAACAGTAGGCAACCGAGAGTGGGTCCAGGAAAAACAGGCAGGTCTCAGGTAGCAGGATAATCAGGCAAGGCAGCAGGCAAGTATAACACCACGAGGCATCTTATATCGGGTACACAGTTCCTTGGTTGTAGGTGCCCTTTTTTATCCTCTTTTTCTGCCAGCGTGACATTCCTGGGCACTTAGCTTAGAGTCACAGAGAGCACCTGGGGCATGCAGGTCCTCTGGATGTTATCTCCCTTGAGATATGCCCACAAAAGGCTGCTCATCGGCCATTTAGCAGCTGCTTATCTCTGGCAATTGCCTACCTCTCCTTGCTTTTGGCCTGCAAGTCATAGAATAACCTGGGTTGAAAAGGAACGTAATGCCTCCAGGGATGGGGCATTCAAAATCTCTCTGGGCAACCTGTGCCAGTGATCACCATTTTCTTAGTGAAAAACTTCCTCCTAATACCTAACCTAAACCTCCCCGGTCTTAGTTTAAAACCATTCCCCCTTGTCCTATCACTATCCACTCTCATAAACAACCATACACCCTCCTGTTTATATGCTCCCTTCAAATATTGTAATGCCACAATGAGGTCTCCCCAGAGCCTTCCTTTCTCCAAGATACACAAGCCCAGTTCCTTCAACCCTTCTTCACAGGAGAGATGCTCCAGCCCTCTGATCATCTTAGTGGCCCTCCTCCGGACCTGTTCCATGAGCTCCACGTCCTTCTTGTGCTGGAGGCCCCAGGCCTGGACACAGTACACACAACAAGAAGAGCAGTGGGACATCTTGGAAACAACATGATAGCTACTGACTTACACCAGATAACACATCAATTAACAAATTGATAAGATTGTAAATTTTGATAAGATTGTGAACCTGGAGTACTCAGTCAGTGAGGAAACAGGAGAGGCGGATAGGCAAAGGAGAAAACAAAGTACAAAAAGCTGTCATTGTGTCCTTAGCAGTGCGCCTGTTTGCGGGATACCAGCCACTGCAATCTGCTTTTTCAAAGATACCCTCCTGATAAAAATTATTTGGATATTTCCAACAGTACCACTTGTGACCGGCCTCCACCCATAAAAAGATTGATCAGAACCCTTTGGCTGCGTCCAACCAACCAGTTCCTAATCCATCAAACCATCCATCCTTCAAATCCATACCTCTCCAATGTAGACAGAAGAGTGTGGTGAGGGACCATGTCAGAGGCTCTGCAGAAGTTCAGGTAGATGACATCCATCACCCTTTCCCCATCCACTGAAGCTGTCATTCCATCACAGAAGGCCACCAGATTGGTCAGGCAAAACCTGCCCTTGGTGAAGCCATGCTGGCTGACTCGAATTATCTCTTTATCTTGCATGTGCCTTAACACAGCTTCTAGGAGGATCTGCTCCACAGTCTTCCTGGGCACAGGGATGAGGCTCACCAGCCTGCAGTTCCCTGGGTCTTCCTTTCTCCCTTTCTTAAAACTGGGAGTATTTCCCTTTTTCCAGTCACTGGGGACTTCACTGGGAAACTAGGTCATGAATCAGAGATGTCATTGTGCAAATACTTTCAACTTGTTATGTATCAAAAGATAATCAGGATAGGCTAGCCTGAAGGATTAACTATGTCTCTGTATTGAAAAAAAAGTCATTATACTCGTTGAGCAGTCCACAAAAGTTGAAAGGGAGCTCTTCAAGTCACTTTGGCTATTATGATGTCCCTGCAGGTCACAGAAATCAGGCTTCCCAGGATCATATTTGAAAGGCCATGGCAGTCTACTGAAGTTCTAAGCGTTGCATTTGACACATTAGAGGGAAGGCATGCCATCCAGAGAGACCAGGACAGACTTGAGAGGTGAGTCCATGCCAAACTCATGAAGTTTAACAAGGCCAAGTGCAAAGTCCTGCATCTAGGTTGGGGCAATCCTAAGCACAAATACAAGTTGGACAGTGAATGGCTTGAAAGCAGCCCTGAGGAGGAGGATTTCAGAGTGTCGGTTGATGAAAAATTCAGCATGAGCCAGCAATGTTCACTTGTAGCCCAGAAGGCCAACTGTATCCTGGGATGCATCAAGAAAAGTCTGACTAGCAGTTTGAGGGAGGTGATTCTGCCCCTCTATTCTGCTCTTGTGAGACCCCACCTGGAGTACTGAATCCAGTTCTGGGGCTCCCAATATGAGGATATCAAGCTTTTGGAGTGGGTCCAAAGGAGGGCCATGAAGATGATCAGAAGGCTAGAGTAAATCCCCTACAGAGACAGGCTGAGAGAGTCAGAGCTTTTCAGCCTGGAGATAAGTCTCTGGGAGGACCTTATAAAAGATTTTCACTACCTTCAGGAACTTTCAGGAAGGCTGAAGAGGGACTTTTCATAAGGGCATGTAGTGACAGGATAAGGGGAAATAGGTTTAAACAGGAGTGGATTTAAAGTGGATATTAGGAATAAATTCTTTACTTTGGGTGGTGAGACATTGGAACAGGTTGCCCCTTGAGGTTGTGAATGCCCCCTCCATGGAGGCATTCAAGACCAGGTTGGATGGGGCTTTGAGCAATCTGATCTAGGGGGAGGTGTCCCTGCCTATAGAAGGGGGGTTGGAATTAGATGATCTTAAAGGCCCCTTTTATGACCATTCTATGATTCTGTGATTCTATGTCCTAAGAGGTTTCAAAGATCTCCAGAGACTCCACTAGATCTATGGGCAATGTGTGTAAGCGTTGTGTACAGTAAAGTCTTTCCCAACATTTAAATGGAATCTCCTTTGTTTCAGTTTGTGCCTATTGCTTTTTATCCTGCCAATGGACAATCGGAATGAGCCTCTCTCCAACTTCTTTGCACTGCTCCTTCAGGTATTTTGCATGCATTAATGAAATCCCCCCTGAATGGTTTCTGTAGGCTGAACAGTCCCTCCATATGATGTTCTTAGAAGTCCTCACTTCTAGTTTTTAGAAGAAAAGATCAGATCGACATCTTTCTGCAGCCAAGTATAGCATAGCCAGGCTCCATCCACTCTACCATCTATATCCTTAGCAGTTAACACACCCTGTGATTTGCTCTTGGGCCCTGCCTTCCCAGATGTGTCATGCCAGATTATATGAGGGTATACAATATATAATTGCCTTTATGACTTGAAGGGCACTTGCAGAAATACATCAAATTAAAAAGAGATCCATATAGATAACATGGGTATCTGTCAAAAAAAGAGTTACACGTCAAAAAAGAATTATGATTTTTAAGTAGCATACATTAGGTCTATGTTATCAGAAAATCTGAGTGCTATTGGAATATCTGACTTATCTGTACTGATGGGATAAACAACATGCAAGGTATTATCTAGCCATATGTCATTGTGACAAATGGCACCTAAAAGAAAGACAAGGGTAATATACCTAAATGTACATAGGTGAGCTAAGAAAAGAGAAAAAAGAGCATGTATTCAAGTGCTTAAGAAGCTAGAGGTGTGGTAGAGAATTGATTGTCAAAACCCCAAGGAAAGAAATATTGACATGGATTCAAAATGATGAATAATGCAAAATACTGAAAGAAGACTTAATCAATTCATAGCTGCTGTCAGTTCACAGTCTCGAAGAAATTGAACTGAAATGAGACAAAAGTATCCCATATGTTGACTGAGTTTTGATCTGGGGGAGAAAAAGGTAGGAAAAAACATCAGAGATTTTAAATAAGCTCTTTTTTATTGCAATCACCCAAACCAGGATCTTTTTCTTTGCACTTGCATCTTGGATTTATATTAAGAAAAGGTTGTTTCTTTGCACTTCCAGATTTATCAGAATCCTAGAAACACAAGAAATGAAAGGACAGGTTCTGAAGCTAATAAAACCCTGGGACTCATTTGAAGGAGGTTTAAAAAAAAAGAGACATAAAGGAAATTAATTTTTGGCACAAAAAAAGAAAAAAAAAAAGGCAGCTGAATGAAAGTATGATGATGTTCATCTGTACCTTAGCTGAACTTTGATGTCTGTATGTTTAGTTCCAAATACTTCTCTTGAGGTTGACTGTCCCTTCAGATCAACGTGTATTTGGATTGTGGAGATGGACACCACCATGATGTTCTCACTCCCTCTAGTCAGAAGGACAGGGGGAGGAAATATGATGAAAAAAAAATGTGCATATGTTGAGATGAATACAGGGAGACCACTCACTAGACACCTTCAAAAACAAAACATTGATTAGTGTACTTTATCGTCTACAGATAACAGAATAGAGCAATGAGAACTAAAGCAAATTAAAACACCCTCCCTTCACCCACCCTTTTCTAACCCCTCTCCCCAACCAGTGTGAGGAAACATGAAATGGAAGTTGCAGTCAGTTCATAATGCTTTCTCTCTGTCATTCCTTCATGGTCACTCCAGAGCAGGGTTCTGTCCCACATGATGCCATCCTTTAAATACTATCTGTAGGTTTTGGCAATTATGAATTTAAGTAATACTCAAAAGATATTTGAATATGTTGAATTAAAGAAGGCTTTCAGTTCTGTTCGGTGGTACTGTAGATCTCCAAGATTGAATTAATTTCTTAAAAAACTAACCAAACAAGCCACAACAAGGTTGACTATTTCCCATTTCTATTTATCTAATTTGAACATGAAGACAGTAAGAAGACTGCCCAAGTATATAATGAAAGGAAAGGAAAACATTGTTCAAAACAGCAAAATTTTATACAGTCATTATGAATAAGAGCAAATTATCATAATGTGACTGATTAACCACTGAATGATATCTTCAGAATTAATACAGTACAATAATTTATCAAGGAAACATGCCTGTATCCAAATTCATAACAGCAGGAATACAAATACACATTCCATTGAATAGCATGCCAGTGTGCCTATATCCCTCTTGTACTAGGGAGCCTAAAAGTGAATCCAGTTCTCCAGGTGTTGTCTGTGCTGAGTAGATGTGGTGCATTTATGCTAACAGGTAGTAAATCTCCACCACTCACCAATTACCACTACAGCCAAAACCACACATTCAGTATAGGGAGACTGATGCAATTTATAACCAACTACTAGCAGACTGGAGCAGTAGGAACTAAAAGCCAACTAAAGGCACATTTCTCCCATCCATCTTCTTCAACCTCCTCCCCCAAATGGCACCTGTAACATGGGTTGGAGGCTGCAGTCAGTCCATAGTGCTTCATTTCCGCCACTCCTCCATGGTCACTCTCTGTCTCTTGATCCATGTGGGTCCCTCCCAAAGGATTCAGTCTTTCCCAAAATGATCCCACGTGTGCTTCCCCCGGGCTGCAGCTCTCCAAGCACCACTCCAACATGGCTCTGTCGCACAGGCACTGCTCCACATGGGTGCCCACGGGCAGCATCTCCCCCAGCCCTCCTGCCTCACTTCAGGCTGCTCCCCATGGACTGCAGTGTCGGCCCCAACTGCTCCTGCTGGAGTGTCCATGGGCTGTGGCTCCTCCAGGCCTCATCCCCTGGAGCCTTCATGCATGTGGGCTCTTCCATGGCTGCACAGGGAGATCTGCTCTTCTCAGTGCCTACAGGCTGCAGGGAGACGTTCTGTTCCTCTGTGGGTCTCCCTTGGACTGCGGGAAGCTTCTGCTCTGTGCCTGGAGCTCCTCCTACCCTTCTCCTGCAGTGATCTGTGTGCCTGCAGGAACGCTTCTCTCATATTTTCTCTCAGTTGCTGCTGTGCAGTACTTGTTCCCTTTCTTAAATCTGCCCTAACAGGCAAAACCAGTATCACCAATGGGCTCAGCTCTGGCCAGCAGTGGGTACTTTTTGGACCTTTAGGCTGGAAGAGGGGCAGCTTCTGTGCTCTTCTCATAAATGCCTCTCCTGCAACATGCCATCCCCAGCTACAAAAACCTTGCCACAGAAGCCCAATACAGGCACAATTCCATGTCAGTTTACAAAACAAAATGATAAATTTTTGTGAACAAATTTGCTATTGGAAAAGCCTGAAATGGATCAAATGACAGCATAAAAGCAAGCTCTGTAACCCAAAGGCAAGGATTTTCTTTTTCTCTTATGTATTCAGAATTATTAGAAGGCATGAAAAATTGGGAGTTTCTGCACTACATGCCATTTGTCAAGGCCGTGCAACCTTCCCAGAGGCACATATTTCCAATGACTGCATGAGAACAGTTTCAGTTTGATTCACATGAGCTGTTGTATCATGTTAACTGATGTTTACTGTACAAACATTTCATCAACAATATATGACAACCTTTCCTGACTAGTAGAAATTGCAGTGAAGGACAAGAAGTGAAGGGCTAAGGATTACATAGATCTACTGCCAGTAACTGGACATTTCAGATGCTTTCAACTATGCCCTGATAACATTTAAGACCATCTTGTATTAAATTATATTTTCTTTATTAAAAATAAAGTTTTCAAAGTTTTAAACCAAAGTTATTTATAATTCCATCAGGAAAAAATTGACACTTCTATACTTTTTCTTTAAATGCACATAGACTATACAGACCAGAGGAATGAGAGTATTAGTTATGAATGCTTTATACTCATAGCTCTGCAGATCTCATTTAAATATGTTGTTATGTACTTTCAGAAAATGTATGAATCTATTTTTTCATACTATTGACAATGGGTTATTCAATTTGAGAAATAACCTTTCTTTATTACTCTTGATACTGTTCACCATAAATGATGTCCATTATTCTCTGCTTAGAGGACGCTTGTTCTCATTGTAAAAATAAACTAGTTGCCTAATGGCACAAGATAAAACAATGACATATGTATATGTGTGTGTAAATTTCCTTGTAATGTGGAAGGTGGTTAACTCAGAACATGGAAAAGTATAAAACTAGGTGTAAAGCAAAGAAGACAGTCGGCTTCCTACGTAAGAAAAGTAATAACATAAGAATTTCCTGATGGAAGATTGTTTCATGAAGATTAATGAAAGGGAAATATAAAAAGTATATTTGAATTCATACATTTAAATCACTGCTTTTCATATCTCTACCAACCACATTAAGATGAATAGTGCAAGAGTGGGTGTATAAAACTATAGGCATTCTTGTTAGTGAGGCTACAGAGAGCAAAAACAACACAGTAGCCATTTCTAAGACAAATCAGAGATTTTGGAAATCTCTGCTATTTTTTCTTGCTATTTTTTATTTGTTTATTTTTAAGCAGGTCAAAGTCAATACAAGTCATGATTTGACTTTATATAGGCAGTAAAAAACTTGTAGCTGAAGTCGAAAGTTCATTCACACTGACATCAGATTAATTTAAAAAAAGTATGAACAGGAGAACCATAGCTATAGGACAATAAGTTGTTCATGGCAGAAGAACAAATGTAAGTTTCAGAAACATCATAAATAGTAACAACACAAATCACTATACAATTTCTATGTTAAAAAAAATTATCGAAACTGGATGCACAAGTACTGCACCAGCACTATTTCCATAATTGTATTTTATAGAAAGGAAAGAAAATCTTTAATTTGTCATTGTATAAACCTACCAGTCTATCTCACTGATTAAGCAAGAAGACAGATGCTTACTGGTGCTTTCAAGTCCTGATCAAAAAGGAGAAAGGCCTTTGGCTGAGTTATAAGAACAAGTGAGACCCAAAAGGAATGATTTCAGAAAAGAATTCCAAGTAGCCTCATGTCTACACTATGTGCCAGATGGAAAATTTTATAGTTTGAGTTCTTCATCATGTTCATATTTATTCTTAATAGATTATATAATGAAGTTAGAGAATAAACTCAATTTTTAATAATCATGTAAACATACTAAAAAGGGGAAAAAAGGTAGAGGAGATAGTTTGTGTCTCAGTTATGGCTAGACTTTATCTGCTGGCTACTACACTGAATGCACTGATATTACAAAGAAAGTAATGGCATTAATTGTTATCACCTAGAACAGCTGTAGATTCAGGGACCTGCCTCTAAAAATCTCCAGCTCATCTACATTTCACAGATGTCAGTGCATCTTACAGTTTGACAAAAAATATGCCTGATTAGGATATGAAATCAGGATATAGCAGAATATAGCAAGATATTTTAAAAGCTGAAGTCGGTCTCAATTTGCTTTATAACAAGTTCTTTTCCTTATTCTCTAGTAACATCTTGTCTCACTCCAATTTATAGGAGGGACATGAGGTTCTTTTAATGTATGTATACCCAGCGTGAGATTAAGAGACAACGTTTCAAATGTTGGTCCAACCAGTTTATTATAAATCCTAATCAAGGAGACAGGGAAGGGAAGGAGGGCGTTAGAAAAGATAGAAAAGAAACAAGAATTGCATAAAGCGGGGATAGTCACCATCAGGATCCAGCAGCAGTCCCGTTGCACACCATTTTGAAGGTCCAAGGCAAAAGCAGCAGGAGGGGAGAGCAGCGGCGTGGCTGGCCTTGGACAGCAAGCAGGTAGCAGGAAGAAGTTGCAGAGCCAATCTGGGAGGAAGCAGCAGGACTCAGGTAGCAGGCCCAGGTGAGTCCGTCAGCATGCAGGAATTCTGTAGAGAGGAATTTGATGGCAGACACCTTTGTTCTTCTTCAGCATGCTGGTAGAGTGCAAAGCAAATCCAGGAGGGAGAGAGGCAGGTCGTGAGGCTTCTCGTGTCAGAAACGTCTTCTTTGTGAAGAATCTGTTGCCAGAAAACCTCTTTATCTTCTGCCAGCATGGCATTCCTGGGTGCTTGGGTAAGAGTCATGTGTAGCACCACCTGAGATAGTCATCTTCCTCGAGATAAGCCCACACAAAAGACTGCTTCCTGGCCATTAATCTATGGCTTATCTTTCTCTCTCCTTGCCCCTGGCCTTGTCCATCTATGTCCCTCAGACAAAGGATTTCTCAACACTTGCCCAGGACTTGCTTGGACTTGTTCCTCTGTGTCCCCAGCAAGCTTAGAGATAATGATGTAAAAGAATAATCTCTTACACATCTCAAAATTCTTAAAGAATAGTGGCTGAAAGAATTATAATTTTCCTGAGTTCAATCTTCCCTTAATGGTACTGAAAGGATTCCTTTCCTAGCAACTTCCACAAGACTTGAAATGCTTATTTAATTCTTATAGGAAAAATCAGTTTTCATTAGCAGCAGTAAATTCTTATAATGAATTCTCGCCCTATCAAAAATCAACTGCAAAAATATAATTGAATAGAGTGATCTTAATCCTTCACTTGAAGGGCATTTGGTTAATGCATGCGGTCAATCTTAGTTTAAATTGAGCTAACTGAAACCAGCTAGTAGTTGTAGATTTGAGCAGGCTAATACCCATGGTCATATGCAATGCGTGCATGTAGTAGAATATTCTGTAACAGCAGATTACTGTTTACTTGAATGGCATTAAACACATCATAGATCAATCAAACTGCAAATATACAGAAAAGCCTTTTGTTAACTTCTAAGGTGTGGCATAGAGAGGGGGGAGATGTGGGTGGTACTCCGGCTAAGATGGGTGGTAGTTACAGGGGTGGTTCTGGGTGGTGCTTAACGGGTCACGGGTTCACAGGGTGGTTGCATATCACAGTATATAAGCAGATGTTGCGCAGCAATAAATTGGCACCTGAGCTACATTCTAAGAGTGAGTCTCTCATGTCCCTGTGCTGGGTTGGGGTGCAGACGGTAGGGGCACTGATTGTTGACTGGGCAGGGTTGCGAGGAGATTGTCAACATAACGGAAAACTGCCTCTTACACAATTAACAATTAACATGCAGTGATCTATCTACCTATTATATACCAGACATAGTTCTCATTTTCTCTTTTCAAATAAACCGTTTATCAAACCTGCCCCCTTGAAAGATGCTTGACTTTTCACTGTGACATAGTCACAAAGACATTTTTAAGTTATTAAAGCACTTCTGCTCTGAATAGATCGAGTTCCCTAAGGAGAGACCAAAATTCTACTAGTTCATGTACTAATCTTATGCAGTGTTTGTACTAGTGGGAAACTAGTTGGAAGTAAACTGCATAAATTATGTGTAAAATCGGTACTTTGAGATTCCCTTTAAATTGTCCTTAGAACTTCCAAATCATATTTGCAAAGCTTATAAAAATAGAGAGACAGTAGATAGATGCATACATTCATATATAGAAAGAAACCACACTGGCACTTCTAAAAAAAGAAGACAGTTCTGTCTAAAACATGCAAGTTTCAGCAGGCCCTTTCTTGTAGACTCGTTATTCATTATTCATCAGAAAAGAAAAAAAAAAAAAAAAAGAAAGAAAAAGAAAAAAAAAAAGTGCCTTCTACTCTGGAGATGGAGAAGTGGCTGAGTCCCTGGGTGTGTTCAGCCCACATTAGAGGAGCTCAGGGGAGGCCTGATGGCAGCTGCAGTTCCTCACAGGTGGGGCAGAGAGCAGAGGGGCAGCACTGAGCTATGCTCTGTGTGACAGCGACGGGGCCCGAGGGAGCGGCATGGAGCTGCGTCAGGGGAGGGGCAGCGGGGGGTTAGGGACAGGTTCTGCACCAAGGGCGTTGGACATGGAACAGGCTCCACAGAGTAGTGGGCACGGATCCAGGTGCCAGAGCTCTGTTTGCACAGTGTTTGCTCTCGGACAGTGGGTTTGGATTTTGAGTGGTGCTGTCTGGAGCCAGGGGTTGGACTCAGTGATCCTTGTTGGCCCCTTCCAACACAGGTTTTTCTATGATTCTATTACACTGATTTAATAGTGATGACATTTTCAGAATGACTCTAGGAATTCTGATGAAATGCACCAAAAGTAGACTTAGCTTTATCTCTCGTTAGTGATCTAACTAGCAGAACTAGTAAGGTGAAAGTGCAGTAATGCTTCTACATTATTAAAGGTTGTGGATATACTGCTCTCCAGTAAAATAAAATCTTTTATTTATACTTTTTGATATTTTTATTTCTGTTCATGTTACTGTAGCCATAAAATCTGAGAAATATAAAACACTTCCACATTATGATAATTGCCAGTGTACTTACCACTTGTTGTGATGAGTGTCTGGTAGAAATGAGCCACAAATATGAACTCTTTTCCAGTTTTACCTCCATCTCTATGTAATCCAAATGTTAATTACGCCTCTCCTACCTCTCCTGACTTTACTTATGATTATGCAACTGAGCCCTGAACCAACAACATTGCTAAGAGGAAAACCAACACAGTTGAAAAGAAGCCTTAATCATGATGTTCACTGAAAGCAAGAATTATATTATAATGAAACAATTAAAATTAATACAGTTTTTGTGTAAATATAATCATATGAAGTTTGTCCAAAGAAACTCCTTTGATAAACAAGAGAAAACAGCACATTTTAAGGGAGAATTTCAACTTTTGTTCAAGTTACACTAAGGACAAAGAAGCAAGAATAAAACATTTTTATACTCCTTAATTTTGACATTAGAGCCTAGAAATACACACATGAGAAAAGTTATTTCTATACAGTCCTAAACTACCCCTGTACTGTTGAACTTATTCTCCCTCAAAAATAATGTTCGAAATGTTTTGTTTTCTGTTCTCGTTTTATCTGTTGACCTTGTTTTCCTAGGCAAGAGATAAAATGTAGTTTATTCAAGAGGGTAGGATTCATTTTTAAGGAGTATTGTCCTTAACACTACTGAAATAGATTTACATAGTTTTAAAGTTACACATCACCCCTATTCATTGTTATTTTTGCCACTGTGTATCCCAGTTTTGTGTAGCCCTTCCTGATACAAAAATACTGGTTAACTCTTACAGTACTCTGTCTCATTAAAATGAATATTATGAAATAACATGAAGCATAGCACAGATTTTTCCCATATAGCAAGATCCAAGATCTCATAATTATGGCTACAGTTCTGCACTCTTGCATACATCTTATTCAATATCCTGTTCCTTCAGAAATGGATCAGAATCAAAAACCTATCTAATTCATTATCTCAGCAGTGTGTAAATGCCATTAAGATCTGCCAGTGATAATCATGTTCAGAAAGTTCAAGGAAAAATTGCAGAACAATATTCCAATATTCCTACTCTTTATTTAAAACAAGCTCCCTCAAAGCCAACGTTTTGGTCACAGTGGAGAAAAGAGATCTGTTCCTGTAAGGCTAGCATCCTCATTACATTACATCCTCATTAAAAGTGAGGATTTGGAATAAAGCTAGCATCTTCTTCAAAAAATGTAATATATCTTTGAATAAAAGACTGTCATTCAAGTATGAATCAAAATCAGATAATTTGGAGGTAGTATCTATATCCAGGGGCAAAACATGTAAACAACTACCTATCTTAATTAAGAACATCTTCTAAAAACATGTATCGTTTTTGTAATTATATTCAACTATGAACAGATGTTAAACATTAAAATCCAATAAATTCAGAGACCCCACCATACATGTACTAAATGCAAAATTGTAAAAAAAAACATTAGATTTCTAATAGAAGAAACATAAAAGGCACATTTGCTTTTTTTTTTTTACCATATCAGAACCTTTCACAACATCCTGCATATATAAACTCGTCACAAACCTTTTTACTTGTTTATAAGAATAAGTAGAGTGTCTTTAGCAAAATAAAAACAATACATGTACATAGCATGCACCATTGTCATAACACACATATTTATTATAATTTCTAATTGTTTTACTTACTAAAAAATGTTATTTTTTACTTTGACTGTCTCATGGAGGATCTGAAAATCATTATTTTCCTTTTTATTTTTCTTCTAAGACCTACCTGAACTACCATTTAAAATCAAGGGCATACATGTAACAGCTTTACTTAAGAAAAAATTGCATAAAACCATACAGCAGCAACAATTAACAAAAGAAAACAAAGAAAAAAAGTTATTTTCCCCAGTAAATTCTGCTGTGACAAATTGTCCTACCAGTTACTATAGTAAGGCTCAGTGAAAATATAGCATGAAAACACTCCTCCAGAGTTTCAGAGACCTTCTATACATGCTTAGTTGTTTCTTTGGTGGTGTTACTTTGACTCAGTGTCAGTTTTATGGCATTGCACCCTTAAAAACCAAATGTGATTATGAGGCTAGAAATAACTCTGCAAAGTAGCTCAAGGTATACATTGTAGCTCAGCCTACAGTAAGGAGGAGAGCATTTCAGGGTGCCATTTTGTAGTGAGTTTAGCTGATTACTTGTTCTATCTGGCTGACTACTGTGGCCTACAAATTCCTGTTGCCTCTCTCATATCTTCTTTAAAGTTATAGAAGCTAACAACGAAGTTGGTCAGTCCTCTTTCCCCTGATGGTAAGTTTCTGCCTTTTCAGATCATTAATCAGACCAGGAACTCAGGAAAGAAAAAAAAAAAAAAAAAAAAAAGAAAGAAAGAAAAAAAGAAAAGAAAAAGGAGTTTATGACCTTTAGAAAGAAAGGACAAGTAATTCAAGAATACAGAGATGTTGCGTGGTTATGTACATATAAGCCTGGAAGAGTCAAAGCTCAACTAGAGTTTACTTGGTCACTACAGTGAAAGACAATAGAGAATATTTTTTAGTATAAGTACATAAACAAGAAAGGGAGGACTAAGGAGAATCTCTATCTTTGATTGGGTGAGAGTGAAAAAGCATTGACAAGTGAAGGGAAAAAAAGTTAGGATATTTAATGTCTTTTTTTGCCTCAGTATTCATTGATTATTATTTTACTGTTATGGTATCCAGCTCACTGAGCTGGAAGGCAGAGAGCAAAATGAAGCACTTATGATCTAAGGGGAAATTTTTAAATATCTCCTACACTTCTGAGACACTCACAGATTTGTGGGGACAGAAGAAATCCCTACAGGAGTGCTGAAGGAGGTGGTGGAAGTGCTTTCTAAAACATTTTCAATAATTTAAGAGCAGCCCTGGTTAACTGTGGAGGTCCCAGTTAACTGGAACTTGGCAATTACCATGTACAGGGCATCCAGGCAATCACACCCAGTAAGGATGGGCTTACAAAACACGGGTTCTGCCTCACTAATCTGATCACTTCCTATGACAAATCCAACCCCCCCACAAAGCAGGCTCCCTACAGCAGGCTGCAGAGGTAAGCATCCAGGTGAGTCTTGGATATCTTCAGAGAAGGAGAATCCACAACCTCCTGGGCAGCCTGTTCCAGAGCTCCATCACCCTCACTCTGAAGAAGTTCCTTTGCATATTGGCGCAAAACTTCCTATACTCAAGATTATGGCTGTTTCCCCCTGTCCTGTCCCCACAGACTGCTGAAAAGAGGTTGGCCATGTCCCTTTGATTCTCACACTTAAGACATTTATAAACATTAATAAGATCCCCTCTCGGTCTTCCTTTCTCAAGGCTGAACAGACCCATCTCACTCAGCCTTTTCTTACAGGGCAGATGTTCCAGGTCCTTTATCATCTTTGTGGCCCTCTGCTGGCCTCTCTGCAAGAGATCCGCGTGTTTTTTGTACTAGGGAGCCCAGAACTGGATACAGTAGCCCAGATGAAGCCTGACCAGGGCAAAGTAGAGGGGAAGGATTACCTCCCTTGACCTGCTGGCCACACTCCTCTTAATGCACTCTAGGTTTTGCTGAATGGTAGCACAGCCTTCCGGACTGACAGTCACTTCTCCCAAATACTTGAATCTTCGTAAGATACATAACTGCATTTTGAGTGTTACTTTGGATACCAGATTTGAATGTTCTGGATCCCAGAACATGGAAGTTTATTGCTTTTGTGCCTAATGTAGGCAGCAAGAACTAAGAATGCAGTGTGCCATCTGTAATGGAACTGTATTGTAGTATTTCCCTATTCACATATATCCTGGAATATCCCTGAAACTACAAATAGAATTACAGCACAGTCATTGCCAGCCTATCCAAAGAATATTAACATGGATCTGACAAAAACAGAAAAGAGGCACAAAATTAGAACTGCCCTGAGACATAAACACAAGACATTAATTTTTATTTGCATTATTTAACATTAACAGCCTGCGATTTTTTATTTTTTTTTCTACTGCAGGTGTTTGAATACCATAGACTTGTGTAATTAACTGCCTAGGGGTTAAAAAAGTAAGTCAGTTAAGACATTTTCTGTCATTAAGAGAAGTAACCCTAGTAAGGAGCTTTTAATCTGAAGAGCAAATTAAGAATGCTTCAAAATTTTTTGCAAATCATAAAGTATAAACTGACTAAAAGTCTTTATATACTGCATATGAGAACTAGAACAGAATCTTAAAAATGTCATTACATAAACTGGAAATATTCTTACAATCTTTGGTACTCTGCATGCAAGCAGAAAAATACCTAGCAAATGCACTGTAAATACTCGTAAAACCACTAGCAGTTACAAACAGCTACATGTAGCTGGAGTTCTGCTGTGATGCCTGCATGCGGACTGCAAAGCAGTTTGGAACGTAAAGAGGTATGCAGTGAACAGTGTAGGAGGGGCAGCCAAGTTCAGTGTCAGTAAAACAGAACAGGAGGAGATGAAAAGGAGTTTATTCTCCCTTTCTATGCAGTATTTTAATTACTACTTAAAACATTATTTAATGAGATCTGCCTATCTATATCAATAAATAACCCATTTTATTTTTTTCTCTCCTCTTCTGCATAACTACATTTTAGCTACCTGCAAACTGCTTGAAAGCAAAACTCTGCTAATACTTTAAAGCTTTTGACTGCTTGAGTAGCTATTTGACAACTTGAGAAGTAGGAGTTGAATACTGGTACAGCTGAAAAATATTGTTGTACAAGGTTAAATGTGGGTGGCAGCAACCAACTCAGAAAAGCTGCAGAAAATGACTGTGAGAGCCCAGGAGTGAGACTCCTCATAAATAGACTCACAAATAGACTCATCTGAGGTCAATCAGTTTGATCTACATCACATGCATATGCAGGACAGGTTTAGAGACACAATTGGACAGGTTAGGTGGCAACCTTTTACAATCTGTTTCAGCCTGGTTCCATCACTAGTGAGATGGGGGGCCCACAGACCCACACACTGAGAAAGGGGAAGGGGAAAAGTGACGAAGGGTAGGCAGAATGGCTTAAAAACAAAATGGCAGCAACAATCTGAGGAGAAACTGACTAATTTACTAAGTAAGATATTGGAATGCAAGATAACACAATATAACACAATATAATCGGAATTGAGAATAATAAATCAAATAAAATGAGAGAGAGGGTGGCCAAAAATTGAAGGTCTCAATCTAATGCTGTGGGCAAGATGGCTAGGAAGCACACGCTTTCCAGAGATGAGAAAAATGAGGGGGGGGGGGGGGGGAAGGGATTCCTGTGACTTGCCAGCAGTTATATCTTTTGTAAGTATCCGTAAATATCAGCAATACAAAGAACTGAAGCAATAACTCTTTAACTCCCAGTGCAGTACATGATGGTATGATGTAGAATATAGATAACAAAAGTCATAAAACCATGACATTCCACTCCTTATTCCACATCACTACATCATGCTTAATATATATATGCGTGCAAACGATAATTAACATGCATTAAACACACACACACACACATATATACACACATATATACATGGAATTACAGACTGCACTCCCCCAGTATAAAATTCCCTTCTGCTACACATTGAACATCCCCATTTTTCTGCATCACCCACAGAGTAGGTGCTCAGGTCCCTCAACAAAACAGTTCCACAAAGATGTTTGTCCTTTCCAGAAGCTGGAAAGACCCAAACAGCATTTCCCAACATGCTGTTTATATGTACTATAGACCTTTATCTCCCTCTATAGTATTCAGGGAGCTGGATTGGGCAGGAGCATTGTGATTGATAGATCCTCAAGTATTGACCAACTATGTGGCTTCTGCCAAATGCTTCTCCCTGTGTTTAAATATTCCACCCCCTTTGCTTTCAACATGATTTTTAACAATCCACCGAATCATTCAGTTTTACCAAAAGCTGGTGCTTAGGATAGAATATGATAAATCCACTCAATGCCATGATCTTTGGCCCAAGTATTCATAAGAGAATTTTTGAAATGGGTCCCATTATCTGACTCAGCTCTCTCTGGAGTTCCATATCACCACATCTCAAGACCTGATTTGGTGGCCATTACCCTTCCCCCTAGAGAGGTTTCATCCTCTTGGCTTGTTTAATTATGAGACATGTGTCACAGTCATGAATAACCTGTGCAAACCGTCCATAATTAAGTTAACCCCTTGGTCTCTAACCCACTTATATTTTGCATCTCTTCCTTGATGGTCCAAGGTCTCATGGGCCCACTAAGCTAGAAATAATTCACCCTTGTGCTGCCAGTCCAAATCTATTTGAGTCACCTATATTTTGCCAGCTCAATCTACCTGTTGTTTATTTTGTTGTTCTTCAGTAGCCCAACTCTTGGGTGTCATGGTTTTACGTTTTTTGGTCTTCAGTATTCCACATCAAAACATCATGCAGTGTACTGGAACTAAAGTGTTAATGCTGCAATTCCATGTACCTATCCCTGTACATGATGGAAGTCATGGGATCTGACCTTCTGGGTGGGGCAGTATCTTACTGCCTGGCAGTGGGTACCAGAGTGTGCTATCCTAGCTTTCCACCTGCAATGGTTCCCCACAATACAACGTGATCCATCTCTGAACAGGACATACTTCTTTTAATTTTCTGGTAGTTCATTATATGGTGGGGCCTCTTTAGTGTGTGATATCTCTTCTCCTGGTGACGTTCCAGACCTTTTACCTTCAGCCTAGTCCAAGATCACTTCTAAGATTCCTGGATAACTGAGATGCCCCATCAGAACTCTTTGTGTAACCAACACTTATGCCAAGTGGCATCAGTAGAATGATGCGTGGAGGGAACCTTTCCTTTGAACATGCAGTTTAGTGCTGGCATCAAGGTGCTAAAAGGAGCTTCATTTCAGTGAGTAAGTTTTGCTTATCACTCCCTGACTCTCTAATTGACAAATCTACTTATGTATGTGGCACAAAGAATCCTTGTTATGTAGTACTGCTGTCTGTGCACCATTTTTGTGCAATCGGTTCCTGTTGCTTTTCTACTTGTAGCAATCCCACAACAGATGGATCTTCTGACAGGCAAGGCAAAACAAACAGCTCCCTATCACCTTCTGTGTCTAAAGCAGCTATTCTAAAGGCCCATCGATACCCCTTGTTATCCTTATAATGTCCCCTTTTGAGGTAGTCAATACCAAGTATACTGGACCAGTCACAATAGGGTGCTCTTGCCAGTCTTTACTGGTGAGGCTCATTTCTGCCTCCAACACAGTCATCTCTTGGGAAACCCCAGTCACCCCAGAAATATAAACCAATTCTGTCGCTTCATGATTCAAGGGCATTAGAGTGCACTGTGCAGCGGTTTCCATCACTGGCTCATATTTCTGTCGTTCTGATGTGCCAGGCATTCTAATCCACACAGACCAATATAGTGTATTATCCCTTCTCCCCCTCCCAGCTTGGGAAGGCCCCCTTATTTGTTACATGTATGATTTTTTTTTTTCTAGCAATGATCAGGGTCCTTACAGCTTTTGCCATGTCCCGCAGAAACTGGAGAAATCACCTTTTTGGAGGAGTTTGCCTTGGTGGCCGATATGTCTTGTAATTCTTTTATCAGTGCTCATAAACAAAGGAGTGCATTTAGTCACTAAAAATCCTCAGATTTAGAGGTACTAGAAAACAAATAACTTTTACCTTCCATATGTATATATTTTTTTCTCTGTTGAGCTTACCAATTATATAGCATTTAGCACCACATTCTTTTAAAATCCATTACACACTCAAAAGTTCCTGAAATAGACTCCACATAACAGAATGTTACATAAATCTGTATTAAAAGCTAGCATGTCTACTCTCTTAACAATCTAGCTTCTGAACAGTAGAAAAATATAATTACAGTAAAGATTCCTTGCAATAATTGAAGTGCAGATGTTTCAATAAAGTAGGTTCTGTCTTTTACATGGAAGTTAAGGACATATTTTCTCTTTCGTCTTGATGACATGAGCCTATTCAAATCACAAAGCCTATTCAGATTATTCTAAGTGAAAGATTCATTTGTTGAAAAGTAACTTTGTGTCATTTATAGACAGACAGCAAGTAAGTTTTATGTTTAGTTCCCTTACTGACTTGTTTTTCAGAATACAAGCTTAAATTCATATACCTAAATATGCGCATTAAGATGTGCACCTAACTGAAAGATCTAGGATAAAATTAAATGCCAGGTCACAGGGCAAAGAAAAATATGAGTACAACCTGATACCTCAGGTGCAGCTGTCTTAATGTCTCAAGTTGTTGTGTGCACAATACTCAAGAGCTTTCCTTGAGTTGGTAGCCACATTACTGCTGTGGCAACTACTGTACATAGAGTCACACAAGCATGAACCAACACACATGAGTATACACAGTTCCCTCATCTGTAGAGAGTATGGGTATTTAATATATAGCCATTCTCTTCATCCAGTTCACTATAATCACACCAGATCTAAAATCTTGGGGCTTAGTTGGATAAGCAATTGATTTTACCGAAAATCAGTCTGGACACTGTAAGACTTTCTAAATCTTTACTCCTGGAACACATGTGTATCACATGGAAAATATAGTATATGTCCAGAATAGTTTCTTTCCTTCATAGCTGAAACACCTGTGACTTTTTCAAGGGTCAGTGAATATCGATATAGCAGTGAAATCCATCAACATATTGACCCCAGTCTGTTTTATCTAGTAGCCTACTTGGATACCCTTTCCATCAGCCATATAATCATAAAAAAGTGCATCAGTAGCACAACCAGCAAAAATTACTTGGCTTTATGTTTTTCTTTGGTTTTATGGTTAGAAAAATTCTGTTTTTGAAGACAATGTGTAATTAAAAACAGCATCTTACTTCTTCTTCTCAGTGGAAAAGTCTGAACTTTTTGATTCTGTGACAAATTTTCCCAGCCTGAAAGATTTCAAGCCACTAATGTCATCTCCATTTTCTGACTCAGTGTCCATATGAACTTCTTATCCTCCTTCTCTTCATAGATGCCGAAGTCTGGCTTCAGGAGAGTAAAAAAAGCAGTCATGAGTAAATAAATGCCAGTCCTGTGGGATCATGTCTGTCTCTGTGGCCACAGCCTGTTGTCATGGAAATGAGTTATTTTGTATAGTAGGAGTTGTCTCACTGATGAATTATAATTAGAATCTCATTTCTCCAAACCAAGGGAGTACTACTTACTTTCATCCCCACTTCTCAAGAATTCAAATGCCAAATATCTTGCATCATTTTCACTTTATACTTACTTGCTTTGGAGTACTAAAGAGATGTCTACAAAGAGAAAGGATAACTAACCGCAAATAACGAAGAAGAAGCCCTTGATCACCGAGGCTAGCTGCTTCAGAGCTGCCCCAGCTAGAGCCGCAGTGACTGACTGCGAGGTACAGCGAGTTTCCTTCATCCAGGGGTAACATCCGAAATAACAGAGCAGCCCAGCAGTTCTAAAGAAAGCAGCTAACGTGAAGTGGGCGTTGCCAGGGCAACAGCTCTGCATTCACGCTCTCTTCTTTGAAAAAGCCTCGGGAACAGAGAGGAGGAGTCAGGGTATGTGGATCACATGAGCCATCGAGGCGAGGGGAAACGATAAGGTATCTATTGGCCCAACTGCATGGAGAGGCGGGTTGTTATCTCGCTGTGAAACGAGTGATTTTCAGGGCAAACCCCGAGCGGATCAGCCATATAATAACCCCCCTTGCCATGTGGGAGGGGGGTTAGCAGTTAACCGGTCACTGAACAGGTCATTGTTCTCTGGACACACCGAGGTGCAACCATGGTCACCACAGGGCGGCGAGCTGCTGCTAAAGGGGAAGTGGAGACTCAGAGTGAAAGCACGAACGGCCATGCCGCAGTTCAGGTCTCGGGCTGCAGGGAATGCCTGACCCTGTCACTGCTGCAGGAGGGCAGCCGGGACGCCAGCTGTGTGCGGTGTGAGCAGGTGGATGATCTGCTCAGCCTGGTGGTAGAGCTAAAGGAGGAAGTAGAAAGCCTGAGGAGCATCCGGGATTGTGAGAGGGAGATTATTGGTGGAGCTGCGCTCAGCCATCCCTACAGGAAGGGTGCGGGGCAGATGCTCCTCAAGCAGTGGGGGATCATCTGCTGTCTCACAGTCAGGTGGGAAGTGGCGGCCTCAAAGACAGTGAGGGATGGAAACAAGTCCCTGTTTGGGGCAATGAGTGGACTGCCCCTCAGCGTGTCCCACCTTCCCAGGTGCCCTTGCATAACAGGTATGAGGCTCTGGAACTGGACGGACTGGGGGATGTTGGTGAAAGTCCAGCTGTGCAGGAGAGGTTGCCCAAGGCTGTCCAGTTTGCTCCCCGTTTTGCTGCAGTGTCAGTCAGGAAAAAAAGAAGAGCTATTGTCATAGGGGACTCCCTACTGTTGGGAACCAAGAGCCCAGTATGCCGCTCTAATCCGTCCCACAGGGAGGTGTGCTGCCTGCCTGCTGCCCAGGTGAGAGATGTTGCTAGGAACATCACATGCCTGGTGAAGCCCTCAGATTGTTGTCCACTTCTGGTTTTCCACATTGGAAATGAAGAGATAAGCAAAAGAAGTTCTAGGGACTTCAGGGCTCTGGGAAGACTGCTGAAGGGATCAAGAATGCAAGCTGTGTTCTTGTCTGTCCTCAGCTGGTGACTCCATAGATCCATAGAAAAGGAGGAGGGTGGACATGTGAATGAATGGCTTTGCAAATGGTGTTGTACTCAGGGTTTTGGGTACTATGGCTTGGGACACAGCCTTGAGAAAGGGGAAACGCTGATGGTGGGTGGGAGTCGACTGACTAGAAGGGCCACAAATATTCTTGGGAACAAGTTGGCTGGGCTGATTAGTAGGGCTTTAAACTAGATATGATAGGGGAGCAGGGCGTACTAGTGACAGAGAAGTACATGGGAACGCTGTCACCTTGGGAGGGTGTAAGGGAAAACTCCAGTCTTGTTCTGGAGGTACTAGGGAGGGCTCCTCTGAGAAGGCAACAAGGGAGTAGTTAAGCTGAAGTGCCTCCATACCAATGTGTGCAGCACGGAAAATAAACAGGATGAGCTAGAAACTGCGGCATAATTGGGAAAGTTAATTGCTAATTATTTGCCTAATTGCTGTCAGGAAAATGTGGTGGGATGAATCCCACAACAGGAATACTCTGACTGAGGACTACAGGCTTTTCAGAAGGGACAGGCAGAGTAAGAGGGGTGTTGAAGTTGCCCTTTATGTTAGGGAAGTGGATAGATTGCAAAGAGCTGTGTCTGAGGAATGCCCATGATCAGGTTGAGAGCTTGTGGGTGAAAATCAAGGATCTGTCCAGTAAAGGGCATCAAGTTTTTGGGGTCTGCTACAGGCCACCCATCAGGAGGAACCTGTTAACGAAGCCTTCTTGCTTCCAGGAGGAGTTGCACTTGCAGGCTCTTGTCCTGATTGGGACTTCAACCAACTGGATATCTGCTGGGATAGCAGCATGGCAGGTGTGTAGGACAACTTACTGGTCCATATATTAGATGGACCAACCCAAGGTGAAGCCTTACTGGACCTGGTGCTCACTAGTGTAGAGGAGAACATTAGATAGGTTAAGACTGGAGGCAGTCTGGGCTGTAGTGACCATGCCTTGGTGGAGTTTGTGATCTTGAAGATTGTAGGCCTGGCTAGGACCCTGTGCTTTAAGAGAGCAAAATTCCAGCTGCTCATGGAACTGCCGAGTAGGATCCCCTGGGAAACTGTCCTTAAGGGCATGGGCACAGAACAGAGCTGGCAGCTCTTTAAGGACACCCTTCTGAGAGCACAACGGCTCTCTGCCCCCCAGCAGAAGAAGTCGACCAGGGGAGGCAGGCAACTGTCATGGCTGTGCAAGGACCCACAGCTTAAACTGAGAGAAAAGAGGGAAATGTACAGAAAGTGGGAACAGGGTTGTGTATCCTGGGAGGAATACAGGGATGTTGTCCATGTGTGTGTGTGTGTGTATAGAGATAGGATTAGGAGAGCCAAGGCACAGATGGAGCTGAACTTGGTGAGGGGTCTGAAAGATAACAAGAAAAAGTTCTACAGGTATGTCGCGGGTTAAGCAAGATCTACCTGTGCCCGTGACAGGGGGGCAGCTGGCCCAAAAGGGCCGCTGGCCCAAAAAGGGAAGGGGAAAAGGGAATGGGAAAAGAAAACAGCGGCAGCGATCTAAGGAGGCACACTTATTTACTAAATACTAAATCAGAATACAGAATAATACAATATAATACAATATAATTGTAATTAAGCAAAAGAGAGAGAGAGAGTGAGTCCCAAAAAACCGAAAGGCCTACTGTAAGCTCTAGGCGAAACGGCTGGAAGGCACCCCACGCTCCAAAGGATCCGGGAGAGTGTGTGATATCAGTCACGGGAGTGAGATTATATACTGTCCTGGTCCCGTGACTTATCTCCTGACCGTGATGTCCTCTGGGAAATGTAGTTTTCTTCTGTGAACTATCCATACTTTACATGATGTTGTGATGTGGAATACTAATAGCAGAATTACAAAAGTATTAAACCATGACAGGTACATAGACCAGAAGAGAAAGTCCAAAGAGAGTGTTCCCCCTCTGATGAAAGGTAATGAGGAGCTGACTTCCTCAGACCTGTGTCTGAGGAAAAAGCTGAGGTTCTCAGTGAGTGCTTTACCTTAGTCTTTGCAGGCAGTAAGGCTTCCCATGTCTGCCAGGACCATGAGCCTTTAGGTGAGGGTGTGGGGAGTGGTTTCTGTCCCACTGTGATAGTGGAACAAGTTCGAGACCTTCTCATGAAACTGAATGTGTATAAGTCCGTGGGTCAAGATGATGTCCATCCTAGTGTTCTGAAAGAGATGGCTGATGTGGTTGCTGAGCTGCTCTCCATCATGGAGAAAAATCATGGCTGTCTGGTGAAGTTCCTGGTGACTAGAAAAAGGGAAACATTACTCTCATTTTTAAGAAAGGGAGAAAGGAAGACCCAGGGAACTGCAGGCTGCTGAGCCTCATCTCTGTGCCTGGGAAGATCATGGAGCAGATACTCCTAGAAGCTGTGTTAAGGCACATGAAAGACAAAGAGGTGATTCGAGTCAGCTAGCATGGCTTCACCAATGGCAGATCATGCCTGACCAATCTGGTGGCCTTCTGTGATGGAATGACAGTTTTAGTGGATGGGGAAAGGGTGATGGATGCCGTCTACCTGGATTTCTGCAGAGCCTTTGACATGGTCCCTCACCACATCCTTCTCTACATTGGAGAGGTATGGATTTGAAGGATGGGACTATTCAGTGGATTAGGAATTAGCTGGTTGGATGCAGCTAAGGGGTTGTGTTTAAAGGTTCTTTGGGTAGAGGCCAGTCACAAGTGGTGTCCTTCAAGGGTCATTCTTGGAACCAGTGCTCTTCAACATCTTCATCAAAGACATACACGATGGCATCGAATGCACCCTCAGCAAGTTGGCAGATGACACTAAGCTAAGTGGTGCAGTCAATACACTGGAGGGAAGGGAAGCTATCCAGAGGGATCTGGACAGGCTGGAGAAATGGGCCTATGTAAACCTAATGAGGTTCAATAAGGCCAAGTGCAGGGTGCTGCACGTGGGCCAGGGCAATCAGGTATTTATACAAGCTGGCGGAATATCTCCTTGTGAGCAGCTCTGCAGAAAGGAAGGGAGGGTCCTGGTGGACAAGAAGCTGGACCTGAGCCAGCAGTGTGCGCTTGCAACACAGAAGGCCAGTTGTGTTCTGGGATGCATTAAAAATGGGGTGGCCAGCAGGGAGGAGATGATTGTCCCCCTTTACTTGACTCCTGTGAGGCCCCATCTGGAGTAGTGCATCCAGGCCTGGGACCCCCAGTACAAGAAGGACATGGAGCTTTAGGAGGTCTACTAAGATGATCAGAGGGTTGGAGCATCTCTCCTATGAGGAAAGGTTGAGGGAACTGGGCTTGTTCAGCTTGGAGAGGAGAGTGTCGATCTGCCTGAGGGTAGCGAGGCCCTACAGAGGGATCTGGATAGGCTGGAGAGCTGGGCCGAAGCCAACGGGATGAGGTTTAACAAGACCAAATGCCGGGTCCTGCACTTTGGCCACAACAACCCCAGGCAGTGCTATAGGCTTGGGGCGGAGTGGCTGGAGGACTGTGTTGAGGAAACAGACCTGGGGGTACTGATTGATGCTCGGCTGAACATGAGCCAACAGTGTGCCCGGGTGGCCAAGAAGGCCAGTGGCATTCTGGCTTGCATCAAAAACAGTGTTACTAGCAGGAACAGGGAGGTCATTGTCCCCCTGTACTCTGCACTGGTGAGGCCGCACCTTGAGTACTGTGTCCAGTTTTGGTCCTCTTACTGCAGGAAAGACATTGAGGCCCTGGAACGTGTTCAGAGGAGGGCTATGAAGCTGGTGAGGGGTCTGGAGCACAGGCCTTATGAGGAGAGGCTGAGGGAGCTGGGATTGTTCAGCCTGGAAAAGAGGAGGCTCAGGGGAGACCTCATTGCTCTCTATAACTTCCTGAAGGGAGGTTGTAGTGAGCTGGGGGTCGGCCTCTTCTCTCGTATAATTAGTGATAGAACTAGAGGGAATGGATTCAAGCTGCGCCAGGGGAGATTCAGGCTGGACATTAGGAAATATTACTTCTCGGAAAGGGTGGTCAGGCACTGGAATGCACTGCCCAGGGAGGTGGTGGAGTCACCGACCATGGGAGTGTTCAAGAAACGTTTGGATGTTGTGCTGAGGAATATGGTTTAGCTGGGAAGTATTGGTAATGGTTGGACTAGATGATCTTCTAGGTCTTTTCCAACCTTGATAATTCTGTGATTCTGTGAGATCTCATTGTGGCCTTCCAGTACTTGAAGGGAGAATATAAACAGGAGGGGGAACGGCTGTTTACAAGGGTGGATAGTGATAGGACAAGGGGGAATGGTTTTAAACCAAGACAGGGGAGGTTTAGGTTGGATATTAGGAGGAATTTTTTCACCCAGAGGATGGTGAGGTACTGGAACAGGTTGCCCAAGGAGGCTGTGGATGCCCCATCCCTGGAGGCATTCAAGGCCAGGCTGGATGTGGTTCTGGGCAGCCTGGTCTGGTGGTTGGCAACCCTGCACATAGCAGGGGGGTTGAAACTAGATGGTCATTGTGGTCCTTTTCAACCCAGGCCATTCTATGACTCTATGATAAAACGGAAGTTCTGTGAACACTAGCCAAAGTTTATGAGGCAAAAGGCACACTCAGTAGAAGAAGACAGAGCAATGAAGGACTCTTGCTGTCAGTGCAGAGTTAGCGGGACATCATTCCTGGCTGCAAAAAACAAAGTAAATGCAAGCAGAAGGTGATATGAAGGGAAAAGTGTGAAAAGGGGTACTTCATACTGTCAGGAATATCTCATTAGTGACCTTAATGATAACTGCTTCAGCTCAGGTCAGGAAAAGCAGAAATGAGGTTAAGACAGTTCAGCAGAAAGGTCAGACAACAGCCATTGTATTTTAAACAAATGATTTACTCAGATAGTTTTGAATGTTAAGCATAAAGAGTCATTGAATAAGGACTGCAGGATGTAAATCCACTCCGCAAAACAGCTGAGCTACTCTTTCGTGTCTTATCTGTGAAATGTTTTTTCTTGTCCTGGGGCAATGCTCACCTTCAGAAGCCAGTCTAAACCCTTTATTGAATGCTGCTTCTCCAGTTTTAATTTTAATTCCCTGCAACACCTGATCTATATTTTCTCTTGAAGACTTACCATAATTCCTCCCTTTATTATTAAAATAGCTATATAATTCATCTAGATTTGAAATAGCATTCAGACAGGCACTTCTTGAGCTCCTATCTTCAAAATTAAACAAAAATGAAAAACACACACACTCCATGAGGGAGCTTGTTCATTCAGGTCTCCAACCATCACTAGGCTCTGAAAAAAAAGGCACCGAGGAAATAGTATTCTGCAGGTAGCAGTCACTGCCAACTCAGCCCAAGTGCAAAGAAAACACTGGTAAGTCTTACAGTGAGCCAAACGCAAACTTTGCTTAGGGTGCCCAAAGGACTTGCTGCAAAGGAGAGAAACAGATATGCAAAGAGTATATTAAAGAGTAACAATGTTACTTTCAGATATGCTAATTTCCACTCCCTTTAGATGGCCCACTGGCTTCTCAGGAGAATGATATTCGCTTGGCTTCATGAATGCGGACAGGCAAGGGACACCAGCCACCTCATTAGGAATTCATTGGGAATTGTTCTGGTGTTTGACCACCCTCATAGTGGTACAAGTTGCAGCTTGTTAAGTTCCAGAATCCGTGACATTGTACCCAACAGATGAGGGTGGTTGCCAGGGACTTTGTTTTGAATAGATTAGGGAGGTTCTGCTAGACTTTGTATTTTGGATATTTGGATAGGTAAGAAGGTTAGGTAAGATAGGTAATGAGTTTTTGGAATATGTATGCACCTTTGGGAACACCTCTGAATATGAACCGAACTTTTGTTCAACGTATGTATGGTAGGAGGAGAGTATCCCCCAAGCATCTAGCTCTGATATTAAAGAATGCCTACACTCCAGCTTGAGCCTTACAGTTTTTTGATTGACCACTTTACAGTAACAATAGTCAAGAAATTTTTAGTTATGGTGTAGTTTTGTGCCATTCCCATGTCCTGTCATCAGTGACCAGGGAGAAAAGGCTGGCACCTCCTTCTCCATCCCCTTCCTCAGGAAGTCATAGGGAACCGACTGAACTTAGAACTAAGAACCATAGAACATCCTGAGTTGGAGAGGAGTCACAAGAATGGTCGAGTATAATTCTGGGCTCCACACAGAACTACCCCTTCTCAGTCTTCATTCAAACTGAACAGACACAGAAGAGTCTTTAAGATGTTAACTGGATGTACTATTTATATTAACTGCTGCAGATAATACAAAAGTTTCTTCCAGATTCTTTGGTCTGTGTTTCTTTCCACACACAAAAAACGTGTTTCAGCAGCAGCAGATTTCCATGCCTCTGGTAATACAGCAATCATCCAAGAAAAAATTAGAGGGAGTTGTTATATGTCTATCAATAACACAAGAGGCCAATTTAAAGAGATTTATTTCTGCTCCATTAACCCTCTTTATTCTCCATAGCTTAATTTCAGTTAGAGTTTTAATATACTGTCAGATTAGAAGCTACATGAAGCGCGCAGTGCTTAAATTGAATTCTTTGGTCCTCCCTGTTCCATTCACATGCATGATTTTGTTGTGAGGCAGATCCACCTCATCCATCTGCTCTACTGCAATTTCTAAAGTGAGTGTGATGAAACTCTTTAGGATTAATACCGTGCTACAGAAATGCTTTAAGAAAAACTCAGTGTTTTTCTTTGTAGCAAAGGCTCTTTATAAAGCTAAGAATGTGTTCAAAACACACTCCTGTAAGAAAAATTAAGAATACTTTTATTTTTTAAAGAAGTCTTCTTCAAACTTAAGATTGTCATTGAATGCTTTATTGGTATCAACCTGGATACAACCTAATTATATTAATATGCAGAATAGAATCATAGAATGGTTGGGTTGGAAAGGATCTCTAAGATCATCTAGTTCCAACCTTTCTGCTGTAGGCAGGGTTGCCAGCCCCTAGACCAGATTGCCCAGGGCCTCATCCAGCCAAGCCTTAAACATCTCCCAGAATTGTGTATCCACAATCTTTTTAGATGGCCTGTTCCTGTACCTCACTGGTGCTGGAAAATTTTCGCTTGACATCCAATCTAGATCTCCCCTCCTTTAGTCTAAAATCTTTTCCACTTGTCCTATCACCATCTATCCTTCTAAAAGGTTGATTTTCCTCCTGTTTATAATTTCCCTTTAAATACTGGAAGGACTAATGATGTTTCCCCAGAGCCTTCTCCAGACTGAACAAGCCCAGCTCTCTCAGCCCATCTTCACAAGAGAGGTGCTCCAGCCCTCTGATCTTCCTAGTTGATTTCCTCAAGACCCTTTCCACAAGCCATATTTTTGCTGAGCTGGGGGTCCCGGGCCTGGACACAATATTCCAGATAGGGCCATGAAGGCAGAATAGAGAGGGATGATCACCTCCCTCACCCTGCTGACTGCACCTTTTTTTACATATCCCAGGATACTCTTGGTCTTCAGGGCTGGAAGTGCATGCTGCTGGCTCGTGTTAAGTTTTTCATCTACCAAGACACCTACATCCTTCTCAACAGGGCTACTCTCAAGGGGTGCTTTTCCCAGACCGTGTACATATCTGGAATTGCACTGACCCAAGAATAACACCTTGCACTTGGCTTTGTTGAATCTCACTCAGTTTACATGGGCCTATCTTTCGAATTTGCCAAGGTCCATTTGAATGGCATTCCTTTCTTCTGCCATATCAACTGCACTCTCAGCGTGGTGTCAACTACATATATACTGAGGATGTACACAATCCTATAATCTGTGTCATTGTTAAAAATGTTGAAGGGTACCAGTCCCAAGACAGACAATTTGTGACCAGCCTCCACTTGGAAATAGAGCCACTAACAACAATCCTCTGGCTGCAACAATCCAACCAATTCCTCATTCACTGAATAGTCCAGCTTTCAAACCCATATCACTCCAACTTAGAGATCGGAGAATTAGATTGCTGCAGAGTGATAGAAGCACTGTATATGTTCAGCATCCTTTTAGTAAACAACACACCTTGATCTGAAGAATTTCATGCTTGAAAAATTTGCAAAATGATGTTCATTATTTTTGCACTACATCTTTCCAGCTATATCTAATTTAATTTCTCACTCATTTGATTTATACAACGGTAGCCTCAAAAGAGTTTGATGTGCACAAATGAATTCAATACAATAAATAAAGCATTCAGAATTTCCTCTTCAAGTATCCTTTTTTACACTAACTACCAATACCAAACTTCCCTTCCTTCACTCAACCTTGTTGCTGTTTTCACATCACTCCAAAGATAATTATGAAGTTTCTGCATTTATACATTTCAGAACATCATCTTTTAACAATTAAGTAACATTTCACAACAAAGCATCTGCAGTTATCTTAAAAACTATCCACTGAATTAGATCTTTGAAAGAATTAGTGCATTGAAACTTTTAAAAAATATAGTAAACCTCTATTCCTTTCCTTTTCTTGGGGCAAGACTGAAATAAACATTTTCAGTATCAGAGTAGTCACTCGAATGGCTTTTGCCACGAAAAATTTGTGGAAGTATGATATAATCCAGCTGCCAGCCTCCCTATATTTACATTTCTGCCATTGTCTGCCATACCAAAATGTTTCATGGCTTGCTTAATGACAGCACATTTCACATTCACGGATAACCTGTGCAATAGCATCCACAGTCAATTCCATCCCTCAATCCCATTACAATACATTACAATACATTGCATATCCTCCTTGATGGCCTGAAGCATAATGGGTCCACCAAGCTAGAAATAATTTATCCTTATGCTGCCAGTCCAAATCTATCCGAGCTATTTCCACCTTAGTGACCTAATCTATCTGCTGGTTGTTTTGATATTCTTCAGTGGAATGACTTGGATACATGAGCATCTGGGTGTCTGCAGCTGATAGGGAGTGCTTCAAATCAACATGAGGCAATCAACATTACTTTGTAAACAGTTTTATATTTGAAAGCATTCCTTTGCAGTTGTTTGTCTTCAGCTCGGAAGGCCCTTTCTTGGCTGAAGACTTTGAGCAAATTAAGCTAGCTTGACACAGGAGACTGGGAGATGATATTGTTTTATCCTTCGAAGACAAGATACAAGCTGGTGTCTCCATGCTTCCTCTTATCTGCTGACTTAATTTTGCAAGGCCTGGAAGGCAGAAACAAAGGAGTTCCTGCTGAGATGCTGAAGTCAGAAGCTGTCACTCCAAAAGAGCAGGCTTAACCACTGTGGACGATAAATAAGAGTTTGTACTGTTGGTGTTAGTCATTAATTGAACAACCGAGTATTAGTTGTTGCTAAGAAAACTCTCAATAAATCAATGTGCTTTATTCCTCTGAGTCTTGGAAGACTCCATTATGTTAGCAATCCGTTGCTGACTAGGGGCAATGCGACCTAGAAGATAGAAAAAGATTCACCTCCCTCAAAACCTGCTGCATGGGATAAGACACTGGGATTCTCTATTCAAGACCACTGAATGATCAGTGTAATCCACTTGCTCTATACAGCATCAGTTGCATTATATGTAAAGGTTACTCTCCCTTTCAACATCTAGCCCAGCACAGGCAGAGTGCCAAAAGGATCTGTGATTCAGCACCAACCACTTCCAAAGAAAGCTTTCATATATTGCCAATATTTCTTTTTCAGCTGGAGTAGAGAGGGCCTCAGATCCTCCATATCATCAACTCCAAAACCAGCGGTCAACCTTCAGTCTCCTCTGGTGCTTTCTGCCACAGGATCCAATGATGGCCATCTCAATGGCTGTAGTGTAGAACATGTTACTTATATCTTGTCCTGCCTGGACTGGCCCAAGGAATGCTTCATGAACAAACTCCTGTTTGATTTGTCAAAGGCTTGTTGCCCAGGGCCCCAAATGAAATAATTCTTCTTCTCTGTCAATTGATAAAGAGTTTATAGTCAGACTGTAATCCAAGAATATGCTTTCTCTGGAAACCCGCAACACCTAAGAAAGCTTGTGTTATTTTGAGAGACCGGGCAAAATAGACAGCTCCTCCATCTCCAAGGGAACTATACCAAAGCCCATAGGTGCCCTTTTGGGGTATCTTTCCAGAGATAATCTATATCAAGAATATACAGAGTCTCTGGGTCAATTGCAATTGTCAGTCACTTCCAGTTGAGTTGAGGAAAGAGATAATTAGTGCTACTTAGATTCTATGGTCCTTTCAGGAGACAGTAGTCCTAGCAAGAGACAGTGGTCAAGCTGGCCTGAAACAGCCTTCATCAAGACTTGTATGATTAAAAGGTTTAGGGTGTTGTTTTTTTTAAGTGAAATCTGTTTCTAAAGTCCTTGTTAATACCTGCGAGATTCTTTTGACATATATACATTTTATTGAGAAAGATGTATTTTTGGGAGAGATGCTGGAAAACACTTAAATTTAGGACACATTAATAATTGTGAGCATTGGACAGAGGAGTAATTGAACCAGTTACTACTACTCATGTATTTTGGAAATATAACGGTATTATTTTGTTTTTAAAAGTTACAGGTCATATCAATTAAAACATAATAAGCATGTATTAAGTATATTCACATCAGTACATTTCAATTGCTTCTAAAATATTCTAGATTATTTATCTATTTGCATACTTATAGTTGTATACCTCCACAACTGCTTCTGAAATACAGTATTTCTCTGCTACGGAAGTCAGTGCTAGAAAAGAAAGACACAGAAGACAACTAACATTGCTCTGAGTTGCAGAGAATATTTGCTGTGTTGGATTTGAGGCAAAATGCTTATTATTTGATGCTCTGAGTTAGCTCTAAGTTGAGAACCGCTGTGGTCTTTAGTGAAGAGTGTTTATTTATCTAATAATGTATGGACCTATTCATTTTCATATATTCTGTGATGTGTTGAATCTTTTTGTCTTAAAAACAGGGTTCTGTTCATCGCTGGTGAAAAAGCATAGCTAATGGTCATGGCTATGTTGAAAAAAGTCTTGTTTTATGCTGAGAATTTGCTCTATCAGATAGTGTTCTTGTACTCCTTATTGTAGTTTCCATGGAAAATGATAGGAAGCATTACTTTTGGAGTGATCTACATAGTTGAATTTAATTGTTTTTGTGTAAGGATGGAACTCAGAAAGAGAGTAACTTTTTGGTCCACTCATACTCTTAGAAGGATTTTCTAGACACCATGCCTCTAGTGGTTGGAAACTTCTTCAGCTCATCACACAAGAATAAAAATCCTTTTAAACAATTTTCACAAGAATTGCTTCACTGCAGAATCAAACTGTTTCTTGAGATGTGAAGTATTTCTGTTCAGTGTTCAAATCCACTTGGTCCACTTGGACTACTGTCTCTACCTCAGTGAGTGAGACAGTGAAATTGGGAAAAAAAGAACATTCCTGTGGTACAATTTCATACAAAATGTAAATAGGAAAAAAAAAAAAAAAAAAAAAAAAAAAAAAAAA
>JAPSGF010000125.1:199908-279963 GCA_035772895.1 Perdix hodgsoniae | reverse complement strand
AAAAAAAAAAAAAAAAAAAAAAAAAAAAAGAAATGCCAAGAGGAGAAGTCAGTAATGTGTAATAGTAAGGAAACTGCCACGAAAGAAGTAGAGCTCCACTGAAGCTAGATCTTCAATATCTCAGATGTGTGGATCCTTCTCATGTCATCCATCAGGGATCAAGGTGCTACAGAAAATTCCCCGCTTTGCCTCTCCTAGAAAGAAAAAAGTGGCACTTCAAAGATTTTGTGCTATAAAATTTCCTCTAATTACCTTTGAAGAGTATAGAAGTTTCCAAAGATTTTTCATCTCTTCTCTGACTTATTTTTGGCCTTTAAAGTGTTTCTAACTTTCTGACCCTTTCCTTCTGCTGCAAAATGCTATCAGTAATCCCTTCTGGTTTCTAATGCCTGCAGTGAGAATTGAGTTCACCCATTCCAGGCTGTAGAGTTATCTAGGGTAACCGTGCCAAGCTTCAGTCTTTAAGGCAGTAAAGTTGAGCAAGACCAAAGCAGAAGTGGAAGAATTGCATTTATAATACACATAGAAAGCAAGAGGAGGGAGAGGGAGTCTATGGATCCCTCACTGGAAGAAGCTTCTGCTGTTTTATATCAAATGTGGATTTATTTATTTTTTTCTAATTAGCCCTATCCAAGGAGAACAGATCCGGTGAACTGTCAAGCCTTACTTCACTGCGGTTTCTTGCCAAATAGACTCTCTTACACTGAAGGGCCCTGAAGTTCTCATTACTGGCCACCGGAGTTGCTCTACTGGTTTGTAGGTACCTATGGATAGGTACCATATCAATTGTATATATAAAACTGTCAACAAGTAAACCTCTGGAACTTCTCAGAAACCTAGCACCATCTTCTCTATCAGCCTCACAGAGCTCACGATCTCTATGTCTGATTGCTGCAGATGCAAATACTTGCCCTCTGTAGCCTTTTTAATGTTCCAAGGACTTCAGAATTCTCATCTTATTGAGACGTATGCCTCTTTTGCAATAAAATTAACTATCTGAATACTCAGAAGCAAATACAGGAAGAAGAGTCTGCTGGAGAAATTAATTTCTTTTCAATAGTAAATCTATTTGAAATATCTAAGAGAGTTCATCTTTGCTGAAGAGTAAAGCTGATACCCTTAAATCTAAGACGCGTGCCTAAGTCTCAGGTTAGTTTTGATGCTTAGTGAAGGACTCTGTAGAAAGAGTTTATTCCTCTGTTCTGAATGAAACAGTACATTCAGAAATATATGCAAAACATCAATATATTGACACCACATTACCCTATCTTTGCAAACACATTTCTACTCTATGGAAAATGCATCTATCATCCACAACTTTCAGTGAGTAAGGTGTCTTGTAAGTATACAGATCTATTCTGACAGCTAAATCCTAGTAGTATACTGATTGCTCAGGTGAACGCTTACATGTTTAAGTCAGTACTTATCCAGCTAGATATTCCTGTGGATGCAAGTTCCCTACTGCATGTGGTTCAGGTATCCAGCTGCATGATCATAATTGCCAACATAGGGACAAAAGCGGAAAGGTGTTGTTTAACACTTCTGGAGGCAGAGTAAAAGCTGCAGGGGACCACTTTTGATCTCCGGTCTTCACTTGCACATCCTGGCTGTGCTATACTAAAATGAGAAATGGTCCATATGAAAATATCCTTGAGGAGAATGGTGAGCCTGTGGATGTACTTGTACAGGAGATCCTTTTCTCCACAAGAAGTGCATCTATTTCTGTTTAGGATAAATTATGGGATATGCCAAGATGCTTTATAAAATAGCGCAGTCCAGTGATCTACCCTACAGATTAGGTCTGTTAATCACTTTAAATAATTAAAGCCTAAGAAACCATAGAAATGCTTTAGTGGATAAGTAGTTCAAGAACTGTGGTTACTGCGTCATCAACAGCTTTTCAGTTGATCCACTCTTCTTGTTCTGAGCAGTGTCCCCTCAGGGTCAGTACCTTCTGTTTCAGTTTGGTGAGTACAGAAGCTTTTTTATTATTGGCAACTTCATCCTGCTCCATCACAATACGTAAAGTTGCTGATGGTGGGGAAATGCTAATTTTTTCCATGTAACATTCTTCAGTAAGCAACAAATCTGCATGTCAAGAATTGCAAGTAAGGAATTGCATATTTCCTACAGCATGTAAAGAAGCCCCATCCTCAAAACAAAAAATGGTATTCTAAATACTCTAAATGGTACTCTAAATAAAATAAAATAAAATTGTATTTATTAGGTTTGTACCATCTTTTCCAAGGCTTCCTGCACTAGAATGAAAAACAGCTGTTTACTGTTCTTTTATTCATATCCTTTCTGAATGTAGAAACAGAACTAATAACCTAAGAGATGGATAAAACTTGAAATAAGTTATTGTCTTGTAAGATTTTTGTAAAGGATTATATAAAGCTGAAGAAATAAAAACACATACAAAAGCAAGTTCTTGCAGAAGGATAGTGCACAAAAATTCACAAAGCATTCTGCCACTTCAGAGATTTAAGCTGTATCAGCTTTCTCCTATGTAAGTAAAAAAGAAAAGTAGTTTATATCAAGCCCACAATGGATCTGCTAGCAGCAAAACTTGCAAGCTCAATTATTAGTGTGCTAATTTCAATGACCTCCTTCCGCATGTAACCTTTGTCATGTTAAGAAAACAAGCTAATTTTTAAAGGTTGAGTAGATAATTTGACGGGAGTAACAGGATGTAAAGAGATAGCATCTTTTTTTTTTTTTTTCCTAAGAATGGCATTGTAGCTGAGCAGGAGGTTAGAAAATGGTAATTACTTGATTGTTTGGAAAGGACAAGCACTAGAAAATAGGAGCTTTCATTGACACTTTGCTGCAAAGGTGGAGTAATTATAGCTGAATTTCAGTGGATCTCCTGTGGAAACACCACATTCACATTGATACCAGACAAGTTTACAGTGGTTATTTCTTTCATAATAAAATCATAATGTTGTCAGTGAATGCCATTAGGATTGTGGTCTGCTCTAGGAAGTATTTCCTTGAATTTAAAAGTATCTATTTCTCCCAGTCCAATCAGCTGACTGTGCAATTTCTAGAAATACAGTGAAAAAAACAAGCTGCATAGACTGTAAGGTTTTAGCTGTTTGGTTTGTGTTTGGCAAGTTTTCATGGCAGTTGACACCAACATTTACAAAGCTCAGTGTTTCCATTCTGTGAAGTTGAGGAATTGGTTTAGGACTCCAGAATAAAAAGTTCCTATGCGCATCCCTGCAAAGCAGCCCTGCAGGCACTCAGGCCATTGCAGGAGGAGGGCAGGAGGAGCTTCTGGCGCAGAGAAGAAGCTCCCTGCAGCCCAGGAGAGGACTGTGGAGAGGGATCTTCCTGCACTCCTTAGGCACCATGTGGAGCAGATCTCCCCATGCAGCCATGGAAGAGCCCCACGGTACAGCAGGGAATGAGGACTGAAGGAGGTACAGCCCATGGACACTCCTGCTGGAGCAGCCCAGGCTGAAACTGCAGCCCGTGGGGAGCAGCCTACAGTGGGGCAGAAGGACCGGGAGAGATGCTGCCCATGGGGACCCTTGTGGAGCAGTGCCTGAAGGATGGGCCCTGCAAGTATGAAGCTGTGTTGGAGCAGTTCTGGAGAGCTGCAGCCTGTCAGAAAATAAAGAGGTGACAGATTCCAAAACACGTAAGTGCTTAGATCTTCAATTTTGTCTAATTTTCTCAAATATGAAACTTATAAGACATGAGCAATTTCTTCTTGGCTGTCTGGCAGCTTGAAGCAATACTGTTCTTGTCTGCTCCATGAAATCACATATATGAGTATAACATGGTGTCGTCATTTACTTATTCATCACTTTCAGGCAGTGATAGAATCATAAAATATCCTGAGTTGGATAGGACCTACAAGGATCATTAAGTTCAACTCCCTGCTACACACAGAACTACCTAAACATTAAACACTATGTCTGAGAGCACTGTCCAAAAGATTCCTGAACTCTCAAAGTTTGGTGCTTCCCTGGAGAGGCTGAACTGGTGCCTGACCTGGCTCTGACCACTCTCTCAGTGAAGAAAGCTTTCCTAACACTACCCTGACTCTCCCCTGACACAGTTACCTCAAGTCCTGTTACTGTCACCAGAGAGCAGATCTCAGCACTGTTTCTCCACTCCCTCTGAGGAGCTGTAGTCCAGCCAGGGGAAC
This sequence comes from Perdix hodgsoniae, assembly GCA_035772895.1. Lineage (NCBI taxonomy): Eukaryota > Metazoa > Chordata > Aves > Galliformes > Phasianidae > Perdix > Perdix hodgsoniae. The sequence goes on along the minus strand of JAPSGF010000125.1, from coordinate 275,804 downwards.
TTTAGCTGATTCTCATATGTTTTCCCCTCCAAACCCTTCCCCATCTTCTTAGCCTTCCTCTGGGTGCTCTGTAGTACTTTATGACTTTTTCATACTGTGCACTTAAAAGTGCACAATGTAGGGTAAGGCTACACCTGCACAGGGCAGTGGGGCAATCCCTTTCCTTTGGCTGCTAGGGTACACTGAAGACTCATATTCAACTTTTCATCTACCTGAACCCTATAGACCCCTCTCTGCAGTGCTGTTCTCCAGTCTCTCAATCCCAACCTTTATATATACTCAGGATTTCACCGTCCCAAAATCTAGCACTTCTTGTTAAACACCAAATAACTGGTGTTTGCTCAGGCCTCTAATTTTTGAAGATCTATCTGCAAGGCATTTGCAGACTAGAGGGAGTCAATGCCTCTTCTAAAGTAGTATCATCTACAAATTTTCTTAACATGCATTCAACTTCTGATTCCAGATTATTTATAAAAACTGTCCCTAAAACATATCCCTGGGTAGCCACATAACTGGCCTGTTGTATTAGGCGATAGCGGGGAATCAGGATGTGACTGGTCAGGTCCTCCCCTGCTCTGTTATTGATTTATGATGCGTGCTTAAGGGGCGTAAACGAAGCATGGCATGTATATAAGCAACCTACACCACACATTAAAGGCCATTTTGCTGCTCACCATATCAGTGTGTCTCGGCAGTTCTTGACCCTAGCCAGGTATTTGGCTAGGCAGGCTGGGGCTAATGCAGTGAGGTTAAAATGAATGGCAACATATGGTGCCCCGTGTGAGGAGCCTCACTGTGTGCTAAAGCCCCTTGCACGAGTGCTATACTGAGGTGACGGCAGGGCATCTGCAGAAGACCGTGGTAATAACGGCGGAGTGTCCTGTGAAGGGGAGACCGTGGTAGTGATGGTAGGCAGGCTGGGGCTAATGCAGTGAGGTTAAAACGAATGGCAACACTGGCCCCCAGACTGATGTAGCCCTTGGAGCCTGACCCATCAGCTGGTTATTTGCTTATTGTATGGTGTACTCTTCCAGTTGTATGTGATAGTATTGGAAACTTTGCTGACATCCAATAAAACATGTTTGCTGGCTTCCCTTGTTCAACCAGGTGATGAACCTTGGTGTAAAAGCAAATTGAGAACATTAAGCAGGAATTTCCCCTGCCCTTTACCATCTTTCATTTTTCAACAATTCCCAAAATAATCTTCTCCATAATTTCTTTTTCTACAGTCTTCTCCAAAATAAGACACAAAATGCTTCAAAGGAGTCAGCACATCAGCACATTTTACATGCCCAGTGCTCAGTGCTGAAATGCTTTGTAGCAGCTTTCTCCTAGCAGCACATTCATACATACTGACGTAATATTGCCACTTTTGAAATACAGAAGCATTATCATTTCTGAATCTTTCTGCCATAAGAACCCAAATTAAAGTTAGGGTTTTGCAATGTTACTGTCTCTTCAGTCTTTCAAATACTTATTATCCACTGACAGCTACTTTGTTGCCTCACCCTTAAGCCATATCATACCTCTTATGTAGTCCTGACCTGCAGCTCCACTAGTAGATATTTTGCAAATTATCAGTGATGTATAGTAGATTTTATTTCAAGACTGATACACTTCTGCCATGACTAGGAGACATACAAGCAAATGTCAAACATTTCCAGGTGTAATATGACTGGACTTTGACCATACAGTCACAAACTTTTCTTTTCAGTCACATAACAGAAAGAATTTTTGTCCTTGTCAAATTGATAATTCTCATCTAATTCTTGAATTATTTTATTCTTCACTTTTTATTATATATGTAACCACCATTTGCCTGTTATATGTCAGTCACTACTATAGAGAATCCTTAATCAGAATTGAGATGTAATTTCCTACCAAAGAGTTTGAGAGGGAAGTTTTGAATCTGTCAACACTCAACTTGTAGTCTCACTGACTTTAATAACTCAGACTGCCAAGATGTGTGGAATGTATCCTTCTGTTTCTGCAAAAGATACACCTGAGTTGCTGCTTTCTTCCTCCCTAAGTAACCCAGTAAGATCCCAACTATAAGAGCTTTTGGAGCAAGGCAAAAAGAAGAATCTCTTAAATAGCACTGAGTTCGTAATCCTTGCAATTTGCATAACTTCTGTTATAGAGTTATGCAGTGTGTCCTTAAATGGACTAGACAGATACAAAGTTTGTCTTTTGCCCAGCATCCAGAGAAGATCATCATCAGGCAGACTTAAAATTTAATGCAGTCCTGGCACTAGTGCGGTAGGAATATAAATATTACATTTTTTTTATTAATTGAACATGCAAGTAACAGAGGCAAATTCAGTTTAAGGCTGCCTGTGTGACAGCATTTATTATCTTAGTCACAAAGACTGAACTGAACCACTGACTGCCACGCAGAGTGAGATGGAACTTGGGTCCAGCCCAAGAGCCAGATGAGCCAGAGGTAAATGCTGAGAAGAAAAATGAGCCTGACCCTGCTTCAAAAACTTTACTTTGTTGAAAAAAAAAAATGAAGTCATACATTGTGCTAAGTAATTAACATATTGTCTGACTGCTGTCTCTGTGGGAACTGCAGCAGAGAGCAGTCCTGTCCAAAGACAGCAGCCATACCAGGCTGCCCATGAGTCACTGCCAAAAGACATGCTGCAAGGGGGGGGAAAAGAGCAAAGACAGCTCTGAGTCCTCTCTCAGTACTTACAGATGACTATCAGGCTTCTTGGCAAAGTCAGTTTTGTTCAGCTTTGAGGCACTAGCCAGGTTATAAGATGCAGTTAGATGGTTCACAGTGGGCAAGTACAGGACAACTTGTAATCAACACAGTGAAAGCTAAGTTTTTTCTCCATTTCCCCAAGAATCAGGTAAAAATATCAGTACTCCTGTTTGTCATTGGTTTTACATTTCTGATTCAGATAATAAGAAGTTTAGTTAAACAAACCTAATGCCTATACACATTTTTGTAACTCAATTCCATTAAACACTCCAAAAGCTCCTATCTTTCCTCTGTGCAAATCAGCATCCTGGAAACGTGGTTCAATTCCTGAGAAAGCCAAGGGGAAGTCTTTTAAAAGATTTTAAAGACAGCAACCCTACTATGACTTAAAATGTGTATTCTTAGCATTTCATACTTAAATAATCAGTTTAAGTATTCTTAGCTGTACCATGCTAAGAATAACAAAGTGTCCTTGTTGCGAAAACTGCAGCTGATTATAAGTTACTTAAATTAGCTTAGTCCAGTTTTGCCAGGAATCAAATTTTGCAGGATATTTTGATCAAGCAAAGAAATGCTGTATTGACTTTCTTATTAGCGGGTCTTGCACCTGTACTTTAGAGAATCAGATAATTTGTCTAGAGACAGACAAAAAGGGAAGGAACTTTTAATATACCATTTTTTGGGTAACTAGTTCCATCCAATTGTGTCAAAAAAGTGTAACAGAAAGAAGCATAAAAGGGGTTCCTTTTAGCATTCATAAGTTGTAGAAAAGTTTTTGTTTTTGTTTTTGTTTTCAGGGCTAATTTAGTATCTACCATACAACAACATACTTTAGGAAGTATCTCAGAGGGCAAAAAAATGAAGTTAAATACAGTTGCACTTCAGAAACTCTGTTGATCCCTACAATAAGGATTTTGTTTGTGTACCAAAATCTTTTTTAAAATAAATTTTTTTTAAATGAGAAATCCTGTGTACTGAGCTTCAAAATCCCAATTTGCTTAGCTTAACACACAACAAAGAAATATCTCTAGCTGTTCCAATCTGAGATCTAATCTTGAAGAATTCTGTTTTCTTAATTCTCACTGCCTCTGTGTGTGCATCCTGTCCACAAGCAGAGGAAAGCTATCCTTATCTGGATAAATCCAGCATATCTCCTGATGAATGCTATTTTATCTCTATTCTGACAGAATCTCTTTAATGTGACAGATGCAACTTGAAGCTACTTTCATGTCAGCTTTTTATTTTCCCCTTCCACCATCTAATAGAGTCTGATGAAATAAGCTGAGAAGCACAGATTGAGTCTTTGAACTTACAGTGATGAACAATTTGAAAGCTCCCTCAGAGCATACACCTGGGATATGAGATTAAGATATTATTTTGTAGTTCAGTATTACTTCTGTACATCAGTTACTCTCAATCATGCCATATATACATGGAGTATTAACTTGCTGAGTCCTGTTGAAGCAGGTATCAGTATCATAAAGAGTCTCTGACAAGCAGTGGTACAGAGTTGCCCAAAGAATAGTGTAAAAAATCCATATAGCACATTGCAGTACACTTAGCAATTAATGAGCAAATGACCAAGAAATATAAATGTGCACTGTTGTTCTTTTAATTTATTATGAGGGGAAAAAAAAGCCTTATGCATTTACAAACACTGTGAAGAATTCTTGAAACAAGGCACTTCATTGACAGAACACAGACACAGCAGGCTCACTCGTACACGTATTCAAGCATGAACAGTTTAACTGTAGGGACTTCCATAAATCATTCCTGACACTTCAGAAACATTTATTCTTGTTCTAGAAATTGATCTAAAAGTCCAAATAGTTTTCATTTAGTGAGAAGGAAAGAAGGATGAATTTTCATTGTCCACCCGCAAAACAAAATTGGCTTCTAAGCTATATTGTATCAAAATTGTTGGCTAAGAAAAAAGATGCTTCAGGATTCAGTGGGAAATAAGCTGTATATACTATACAGACATTAAAGACTGTCATTTCTTTAAGAGCAGATCTAAGACCTTTGACGCACCACTGCTTGATGTATTCCTATAAATAGAAAAACCACGGGCCACAGTCTGTAAAAATAAAAGTGTTTCTTAAACAAAGTAATAAATTTAAATACTGTTCTGAGCAGATAAAAAGAGAGGAAACAGAAATTAGTCTTCCTGAAAAGATTGAGAATTTTTTTATTGTTTCAAGAGAATATCAGCAACTAATTTTGCAATAGGGATACTTGCTTCCCAGAATCATGGAAAGGAGTAAATAGCTTCAAGTCTGAGGTGTTAATGGTGACATACCTGGAGATGAATAAGAAACAATTTTTGTAGGCTTCTTTATTGCAGTAATCCAGGCATTTTGAAATTATGTATCCTCATAATATAATGTTGCCACTGCTCATAACAGTCCATGAATTTTCTATTTAAAATCCTCAGGACAAAATACTGGTAGATTTCCTGCCCAAAATTTTCTTGACCTGCCTGCAGCTTTGTTTCACTTGGTTTAGTGGTGAGAGCAGTTTTGCTGGTTCATTTTACTTTCTTCATATGATACACTCACAGTGTTGCACAGACATCAGTAACAAGCCAATATTCCATGTCGAATTTGATATCTACAACTCTAGCATAATAATATTGTGTATAAAATTACAGATCTAGCATAATAGGAGAAAGAGTAGAGACATGGTGCATGCTATAAAGGAATGCAGGCATTGTTGAAGAAGTGGGCCAGAGGACTGGCACTGGTATTCCATGGGTATGAGCAATTCATCAGTGTTAACTCACCAAGTTAAAGAAATGGCTGGACCCAGTAAACGAACAACTGAATAAGAAAAAAACAAAAACAAACAAACAAACAAAAACCCAAAACACCTAGTTTTAAGGATAAGAGAACACACAGTTTTGCAGTGGGCCCTGTATAAAATGTCAGACATCACATTTTCAAACCAATAAAGAAAGAAGAAAGTTGAAAAAGCCTGTAAGCAACCACAGAAAACTGACCACAGTTGAACCCCAAAGGAAGAAAAAAAAAAAAAAAAAAAAAAAAAAAAAAAAAAAATGAACAACCTGTTCCTACCAGTGAAGGAATAGTACCATGAACAGGACAAAACTACCAACCTTAGGAACAAGAGACACTGAGGAAAAGCAAGAATAACACCAGCAAAAGAGATAGGAAATTAAGAAGTGGGTGTATAACAATTGCATTATCATCATCACTATTATCATCATTATCATCACTATCATTGCAGTAATTAGATCTGGAATGATAATGATTAAACTCTCAATTATACTAAATGTAAATTCTTTGCTTTACATAAGATATGCCACTATTTGCCCCTCAATAATTATTTAAGAATAACAATTGCAAGTCAAATGCTTTTGCTCGTTCATTCATGTCGTAAACACATACAAGAATATGACTGAAAATTTTTAATATATGAGGACATGCAAATCTGAAGTTCTCCTGCCAGAAGTAAATGTCTAAAGACCATAATAATCATGATGCTGTGATGAGAGATAAGAAGGAGAAGTTAGTCCTGAAAAAAAAAGCATATAATTGTGCAGGATCACAAAAAAAAAAAAAAAAAGCAACCTCCTTGCTTATTTTGCATGTGACAGTATCAGCTATCCTATATTCTCTAGTAAGAAGACACTACTGTGAAACTGGCAGCAGCTAGTTAGCTCCATTCATCAGCATCAGTCTTCATTTATACTTCTCATATTTCTAACAGAAGCAGAAATATTACATGCGGACCAGGAGAAAAGCAAATCTCCAAGCTTCTTCCCACTTGTCAGGTAAGGGTGATCCCTGCATCTCTTCCACCTACTAATCTTCCAGTGGCAGTGACAGAGCTGTTTGCACATCACTGACAAAACCTTTATGCATCTGAAATTGCTTATCAGGACACAATGCTCTTCTTCTGATCTAAAAAGGAATTTACAACAAAATTGGGTAACAAATTGTATTTGTCTATTTCATAGAATCATATGAATCATAGAAACATAGAATGGTTTCTGTTGGAAGGCCGCTTAAAGATCCCCCAGTTCCAAGCCCCCTGCCATGGGCAGAGTTGACACCCACCAGATCAGCTTGCCCAGGGCCCCATGCAACACCTCCAGGGATGAGGCATCCACAGCATCTCTGGGCAGCCTGTGCCAGTGCCTCACTGGCCTGTGAGTAAAAAATTTTCTCCCAAAATCAAATCCTTTTAATTTAAAGCAATTTTCCCTTGTTCTGTCACTTCTCAGATTGTAAATAAGGTTGCTTTCCATCCTGTTCATAAGCTCCCTTCTACTTGGGGGTAGTGAGGCCCTGCAGAGGGATCTGGACAGGCTGCATAGCTAGGCTGAAGCCAGTGGGATGAGGTTCAGCAAGGGCAGGCCCTGCACTTTGGCCACAACAACCACAGGCAACACTACAGGCTTGGGGCAGAGTGGCTGAAAGACTGCATAGAGGAAATGGACCTGGGGATATTGACTGATGCTCAGCTGAACATGAGCCAGCAGTGTGCCCAGGTGCCCAAGGAGGCCAATGGCACCCTGGCTTGCATTAGAAACAGTATTGTCAGCAGGAACAGGGAAGTGATTGTCTCCCTGTACTCAGCTCTGGTGAGGCCGCACCTCGAGTACTGTGTCCAGTTTTGGGCCTCTGACTGCAAGAAAGACATTGAGGCCCTGGAGTGGGTTCAAAGAAGTGCAACAAGGCTGGTGAGGGGTCCGGAGCACAAGCCTTGTGAGGAGTGGCTGAGGGAGCTGGGATTGTTCAGTCTGGAGAAGAGGAGGTTCAGGGGAGACCCTATTGCTCTCTATAACTACCTGAAGGGAGGTTGTAGTGAGCTGGGGGTCGGCCTCTTCTCTCATGTAACTGGTGATAGAATTAGAGGGAATGGCTGCAAGCTGCACCTGGGGAGATTTAGGACATTAGGAAATACAACTTTTCTGAAAGAGAGCTCAGGCACTGGAATGGGCTGCCCAGAGAGGTGGAGGAGTCACTGACCCTGGAGGTGTTCAAGGAATGTCTGGATTTTGTGTTGAGGGACATGGTTTAGTGAGAACTACTGGTGATATGTGGATGGTTGGACTGGATGATCTTGTAGGTCTTTTACAACCTTCATATTTCTGTGATTCTGCATCACTTTTATATTTTGGAAACTTGCTTCCCTGGCAAGTAGATGTACTACAATTGCCTGTTAACTTAATCAGTCAAAACAGTTTTTAACTGTGAGCAATTTTTAAATGGCAAAACCAGATCAGAATGTAACTGCTGACAGCTAACACCTCAGTTTCAGTCTCTCTATACACGTGAGCCATACATGAGGCTCTAGTGTCAGTGCTAGGTATTGATACTCAAATTCAAGAGCCTAAACAGTAACTTGAAAGGGTACATTTGAACAACAAGATAACTGCTGTTTTTTAAGTTTGATTTCATTATATCTTTTCTTAGCTAAAGGTTGGAGTCTGAGGCCTGACAGAAAAGCATAAGAACAGGTGCAGACTATCCCAAGAAGGATTTCAGCCCCTTTGCCTAGAGCTCCTGAGCATCTCCTGTAGCTAACAGAGGGAATGTAATTGCTCCCAGTTCTTGTTTGGCTAAGATTTGCCTAGCAAAGTGACACTTGTCAAGCTTATCAGCCTATCTCACATTTCTTTACCAACAGGAAAGAGACAAAAAACAATTTTTCCAGTTTATATCTTGGTCTAGACATACAGCCCAGCAGGAAAGACTCGATACCAGCTGCCAATCAACTGCAAACATCAGCAAGTCTGGGCCCGCCACTTCACTACATTATAATTAGTAGAGGTGCAACACCGAAATAAAATAAAACTAAGAACTGAAACATTTATGTAAGTCTGAGAGAAAATTAGCCAGCAAATGTTTGTGCTGCATGGTGCTATAGGATATGCTGATGTTACTACATAAGTGTATGGGATAACAGACTTTCAAGAACTCACCCAGTAGACCCCCACTCTTCCCAGTCTCTCTGCCACAGTGGTCCTGCTCATGTCTGAATCCCAGAAGTTCTGTTGGGGAGGGGATGGGGAAGATGATCTGCTTATTAACTGTTTTACAACAGAATCATGGGCACTGACTGCCTCTGGGGACAGAAAAAAGTATAGCACGCAGAAGTAAGACAACTGATCAATTTGTAATTGCTCCTCAGTGCAAGCAAACACTGGCAAGAAACCAAGGATGAGTCTAGGGAATTAAATTATGGCACTTGCATAGGGAAGGTCCCACGGACTCATTAGCCAAATCAGTAGCTCTTAATAAACCCTGTGTATGTAGAGAATGCTCCAGAGAGAGAACTCAGAAATATTTCCTTCTGTTCAAACTTTTCTGACAGAGACAAAGCTCTTTCAGCTATTAAATGAAGACACAATCCAAAAGAAAAAGCTGCATCAATGTGACAGCCATACAAATGACTTAAGAGAGGTAGGAATGATGAATGAGCTATAAGCTAACTGAGAGAATGCAGCACTAATGCAATTTCACCCACAAGACCTAGTTTTGTCTTGCAGCTTAATTTCAGCAAAGAACAACAGCAGCAAAATCATAACAATAGGTTGTATATTTAAGATACAGAAGATCCTTTGAAGTCTCGAAGTCTCCAGTGCTCTCATTCAGACCTAAAACTTTGGCAAGCCTATAAACACTTTCTATTTCCATCAAAATGCAGGCAGAACAAAATGAGTGGGCAGAAAGAAATGAAGTGCAGATCCATCTTATACCTGCACTGCTGTAGGAGCCAGGTACCCGCCTGAGTCTGGTGTACTTTCTCCAAATGGGTGTACGTGGCATTCACCCTGAGTGAGGGCAAAGGGTAGGGGGCAGGAAGAAGCAGTGAATGTCAAGAGGAACAGAAATGGCAACAAGGCATTCACATAATTCAGTGCAGCAGAGAGCTGCTCATCAATGCTGGGACAGGGAGCATGTAGCCCCAGGACAGCAGGGCTTGAGCTATGGTCTCTGCCAGCTGCTCTAACCAAGAAGAATTTACTCTGGCAGCCACATTACACTGCATCTTCTGTCAAGTTCCTTCTCATAGAGAGAAAGATAATAACAATGCTCAGCAGTATTCACACCAAGCTGTTATAAGCATACCTCCAAAAAATGGAAAAGAAAAAAAAGGAACACATTTGAGATGGCATGTTCTTTTTTTTTTTTTTTTTTTTTTTTTTTTTTTTTCTCTTTGTTGTTCCTCTTTTTGCAGATTCTCTTGGTTGGCCAACAGAGGCTTTACTTCATTATCATGGTCTGAATCCAGGCCACAGCACAAGTTCCAGTCTAATCCCAGTGGGAAGAGATGCGGAGAGATGAGAGAGTTTTCTCAGTTCCTTATTCTTATTTCTTTCTAAATATATGAGCTTCCCCTCCAGGTAATTAGGCAAACAAAAACAACAACAACAACAACAACAACAAAAGAACAGAAAACAGGAATAAGTCTCTTCTCCTATTTTCCTTGCAGCTTTTATTTTTATGCACTCTTGATTGCCTTGAGAGGTAATTGCTAAGTAGAGAAATGGAAAGCCAAGTCAAGGGCTGAACCAGACCTGACAGCTTAAGCTTAGGTTAGCAGATGTCTCCAAAAAGTTTAGCCTGTTCAGCTTTTTTACCAGAGGAAACCTGTCACAGAAAGATTCACATAGGACAGGAAAGTCTAACATTTTCTTCTTCTTTGTTCTGAATAGTAGAGACCACTCCCAGGGCAATATTTCTACTGTCTTCAAATAATACCACAGAAACAAATCCTGAAGCAAGAGCTGATATTTCTCTCTGGTTTACTTTAAAGCACTGAGCTATGCCAATGGCTTAGAGCAACCAATTATCTTTATTAAAGATTATTTCTGTAAAGAGTCCCTGGGCCAACTAACATCATCAAAGATAGAGCCAGATGACATTTTTACAGCTCATGGAAAAAGCACCCATTACCCTTCATGAATTCAAATATTAGTAGCCAATGAGTAAATGTCATTCACTTCCATCTTTGGCTGGGAGAGAATGCTGAGGAGGTATTTCTCAAATTTCACTACAAGAGGTGATAATCAAGACAGTAAGTTATTATGAAGGTTTTGTCAGCATCGGAGAAATTACTTTTTGCTATCTGCAGGGAACAGTATCTTGAAATGCTTCTTGGAGCAACTAGCTGGAACAGGTTGCTGTGATGACTAAGCATTTAGGCAGAAAAATAAAAAAAAAAAAGAAAACAAAGCATAGTCACATATCTCTAAGCAGGACATAGTATGAGGCAAAACTAATTAAGCTGATGGAAGAACAGCATCACTGAGTGCAGACTGGGGAAGACACCAGAATTTCATGAAATTTCCAAGTCATGGCTGCAACAATGGAAACAGGAAAACAAGTGTCTGAAATACCACAGAAGGGGGGCAACTATATATATATTTAAGAAGAAAAAAATCTGAAATTTTCATTCATCTGGGCAAGACAGAATGATTGTAAAAATCCAGAAGAGCCTGTGCTGAATGATCCATGCTTGGAGAGCTAGTTTTGAGTTGCAGGTGCAAACTGGATCCCTAATCTAAGTGCCCTTTGGACTGGGAAGAAGCAGGGCTGAGTTCAGAAGTTCAGAATACAGGGACTCCTGAAAGTGAACTACTGTTTAACAAAGCAGTGAGTTTGGCTAAACAGTAGAAATTGCCCAGTCCAGACAGAAGACGTCACTTCCTGAATTACTGGCTTAAAGGACAAAGCTGGCATGAGAAGTTTCTGCTCCCTAGGTTTGGGCACATCTTCACAGAACCCTACCTTTAAGTGTTTCTGATAGAAGCCAGTTGGAAGTAGTTGTGCTGGGATAAAAAATTATGTTCAGAAGCTTAAGTTCAGAAAAGGATGTAGTAGACTGGCTTCAAAGTCTTGGGCTCTGAGCTATTTCTGATCAGGACATGGTTTTAGGCAAAATATATTTAAAACATTCTAAGCAGAAGAATATGCACTAGAACTGGATTATTGATATGATCAAGGTAAGAATAACTCCCTTCTTTTATGGAACATCCGTAGGTTCAGATAGCAAAACTCCATATCACCTTGGCTACTAAGGCTAGCATATCACGAAACTGCCCCAAGACGAATGGTGAGAGGACTGATAATGTTCTTCTGTCATAAATTAGGATTATCTTTCAACAAAAACTCATTAAAAAAAAAAAAAAAAAGGCAAGAAAGGTCTGGGTCCATGTTGGAGTTCACAAAAAATATATACAAATCACATGGGACTGCACATGCTCTGGCAAGAACTGTGGGCCAAGAAAATGCCCTAAATTTGGAAAGCAATACAGCTGTAGTGGATAACTGCACTCCGTAAGAGAATGCAACATCACCACATGTAAGAGAATGAAACACCACCACATGGACAAAGGTGACAGTGACAGCATCCACCACGTGATCAGAGGAACTTTTCTACCAGCTTGCAAACAAGCAGATTCATTTCCCCTTGACTACAAGAGTATGTACAGATATGGAGCAAGAAATACTGGTATTACTGCTGAAGAGAAGCTACAGAAATAATGATTATACTAAATGAAAACCACAGCCAATTTTTAGGAAATATTGATTCAAAAAACTGTAATAAGGTAAAATGCAATTTGTTCTAATGCTCTCTGGACACCCACTGGTGAAACAGATCATAATATTATTGTTCATTATTGTTACTAGTTTGCTGGAAAAGGAGTAGACATGGAGCTGCCCCTTTTACAAAATTACCACAAGAACTAAATGATACCAGGCTCAGTGATGAGCATGGGAGCCATATTACACAGAGGCATCCAGCTGAAACTCTGCTGAGGGAAAGTCTCTCTGGCTCCTGGTGGCTCGGAACCACAAACTGCTCATTTCAGTCACAGCATCTACACAGATGGAATGTCCAGAAGCCAGAAAATCTTGAAAGAGGGGGCTTTTTTCCCACATAAGAAAAGAGACAGAGGGTATGATTTTAGTGGTGGACCTACATTTCCAATCAGACTGGGACCTTCATAGAGCCCCCAGGTTTTCATAAGAGCATTTACACTGCAACTCTGGTCTTGCACACAGACAGAAGAGATTACCTCGCATATAGGGCATAACTCAGATGCTCTGAGAGTCCTTCTTGATTTAAAGACTAGCAAGAGGAATAAGACAAAGTAGACTGTTTTTACCTGGCAGACCATGAAATAAGTCCAAGTGAGTCATAGAATAAAAATGAATATCTGACAGATCATCTTGCTTTGAGCATTAATAGTTGAAAGAGTTTTCAGGTCCACTATATTAAAAAGCAATCACAACAAAAGCTTTTAATGAGATAAAACTATCCACTAGATACTGTTCTCTATTCAAAGAGATTCCTAATAAATATTGGAGAAATGGCCAGATGAAATGTTGTTTTATGAAACAAATGAAATGGTTCTTTTTGAAACGAAGTGGCTTTTTTTGAAACAAATGAAATGTTTCTTTTTGAAACAAATGAAATGAATTATGAAATGTTGAATTATTTTCTAGAGGCACTTCATGATTTACTGTCTTATTGTTGTCCCTGGCTTTATTGTTGAACAACCATTTTAGCTCACAGAGGAATTACCAGTCCTTCCCCCTCTTACCCAAGTGATAGCAAATTTCCATTTTCCACTTAGAAATATTTTTTAAGCAGCATACACAGGAGAAAGAGCTGGAACATTTTAAACTTCAATTTCCAGCCAATACTGTATTCTCCTGAGTAATTATATTCTGTGGTTTTGAATGTTTTTGGCATACCATAGTTTAATTACTGGACAGATGACTCACTAGGACCTTGTTTGCAGTGTGTTGGGTTTTGTAATACGAAGGGAGACCAAGACACAACATGAACTGCTTTACTTTTTCCAGTATACAGCAACACTCATTCTGCAAATTATTGTGCAACAGTGTTGTCTTTAGATGAGAGCTCTATGCCTCATGCTGAATGCACATGGTGCATTCTCAAAGCTTATGGGATGAACCTAAAAATGAGCAATTTACTTTAAAGTAAGTTGTACAGAAAAGACTGAGTTTATAACAGAAGAGCTAAGTTTCCTGCAGATCTATAAGTATCCATTCGCACACAGACAAAAAAAGTCTTTTCCTTCACTTCCTATAAAAAACACCCTGGGATGTTAGACTGTAGGCAAGGCCAAGGATTGCAGTTGCACCCCACAGCATGCAGGTGCCTCATGTGCTCCCTCTCAGCAATGGCCAGTACTCTATTCTGGTGCGACAAGGAGTTTCTCACGTTTTTGCACATGCAGAGGCATAGGCTGCACATGAAGTTGCATTTAGCCTCTGCACTAGGACATGATTTTGTATTCCCCTGCATTTTTATGGGCCTTCAATAGCACCAAACAAGTGGAAACCTACCTTGCACTGGAAATACCTATCTTGCACTGAGATAAAAGACTACCTGGCATTCAAGAGAAGTACTGTAAAATTACAGAACAATGATACATGCTCTCTTTCTTCCATAGTCCCTCTTATTTGCTAAGGGCAATGAAAAGTCTGTTACTACAATATTTTTGAAGGTTGCAACATACAGTAAATTGAAGCAGCCCTCAAGAGATTTTTCATTTTCTGCTGTATCTGTCTAAAAAATAGAAAGCTGCCACTGCAACTCCAGTATTTTTCTGGAGAATGAATGAACTGCTCAGATACAGTTACTGTTTGTACTAGTAGAAATTTTCACATTCCAGGTAAGGAGACTTTGGTCATTCCTTCAGTCAGGCACTTGTTGATGAACAAAGATATGGAAGGCCAGTTTCCCACTTCACTGACATCTATTTAATATGCACATTTTCTGATATCTGGTTTATCCACAGCTTTCTGAGCTTTGTAAGCATCTCTTCATCAATATCAAGGTCAATTTTTCCTTCTGCATATAACCTTCATCTCTAGAGCTGTCATTGTGATAATTATGGGTTAAAATCCATAGTTCATGCAATAACATAAAGAGTTCACAATCCACTTGCATGTAAAGATTCCCAACAGAGTATTTCCCTGTTAGAGGCAAATAAGTGTAGAATACCAGGTACCTACACTGCTGTCTGCTTCCATCTTGATGTAAAGGACATCAGAGAGCTTGAGAAATGGGCACATCCATGATTCCACCAGCAAAGGAGCCATTAACACAGGACCATTTGAAGACTATTATTTCATTTATGTAGCACTGTAGCTAATTAGACAGCCACCTTCCTTTCTGATAAAATTACTGAAGAATTTTTTGAGAAAGCTGAGGTTCAAGAGGCTTTTTGGAGGCCAGTGGCTGTAGAATCATAGAACCATGTTGGCTAGAAATGACCTTTAAGAACATCAATCCAATCATCAACGTGACCTATCAAATCCCATCACAAAGCTATGTCCCTTAGCACCATGTCAGTAAGAGATCATTCCAAAATGTCACCTTGCCTTAAGCCTCAAACAAAGATCAGCCTCAAAATGATCTTCCATTTTGTCACACAGTAGAAAGCTGATGTGCATTCCAACATTTTAAAGCAATTTCCTCCCTCTGCCAGGGTCCTAACTCAGGGCAGATGGTACTACCACAAGTCATAGCAGGCTGAGGTCTGCTGAAAAGCTGGAAATGCAAGAGTGGTTCCTGTCTGAATCATCTCAGAGAAACAGCAGCCTCTGAAGCTCCAAACCTCCTGAAAATAAGTAGGGTTGAGCATCACTGAGTAACTGTGCCTCTACAAATGCATGCTGCTGAGGAAACATGTAAAAATTCAATCAGCCCATTTAAGACAATGACTGAGTAAACATCATTCACTGAGACATAAGTTCAAGTGTTTTGCCTTTCAATTACAGCATGCCTGGTTGGTGAACTGCACATGAAAAATGGCCCTTATTTTCAACTCCCAGCACCTCTGCTGACTTTTTTCATCTAATGCAGCAACAGACATAGAGCACTGTTGATAAAAGAGCCCTCAAAGAAATTTTATCCTTGCACGCACTCCTGGGAGATCTCGACATCTACTTTTAATAGTTGAAGGATCCTAAAGATATATCCTTTCTGAATACACAAATTTTTAAGATGTTTAATACAGAACTACAGACACATGAATTGCAGACTCTTTTTAATCTACTTTAGCAGGAAAATATTGTGTCTGTTAAGAGCACGCACCTACAACACACACCACCAGCTGAGAAGAATGACCTCAAAGCAAATGTAAGTGGCCAGAGCACATACAGTAGTGCAGAAGATACAAGCGTGGTACAGTGCTCCTGTAGAAACAGATGAAACTATCTCGTGTTACAAGTTATTTATGAAGTTAGTCACACCTGTGTGTGCAGTAATTTATATGATATAGCAATCCGTATTCACACAGAGCTTTCTGACAGACCAGTGCCTGAGTCCAGCATCTCTCACACAAACCACTTTTCTGCATGGGCCCTGTTTTACTATTTCTTAGCACTTTATTTACTGTTTCTGCAATGCAAAACAGTCTGAAGGGACATATGAGATCCAGCTCCTCTATAATCTGAAAACTTGCTGCAGCCCCAGGAAGACATGTTTTGGCCAGCTAAGTAAAGAAAAGTAAAATATTAAATTACTTTGACAAATCCAGACATTTGACATGGCATGGGTCAAACTTAGGTTCAAGTAAGGCAAATACTTCCCCTAGACCACCAAATTACTGAGGAGCACCTACCTTGCTAGTGTCAGAAGCCTGCAATATACAAGGTAGCTGCTGCTGAGTGAGCTATCAAGAGGTGAAGAGGAGTGGCTGGTCCTACCAGGAGGATTTCTCCATCACCCAAGAACTGCAGACCCAGTTTACGGATCTATTTCCTCTGCTTACTATTCCCAGCACCTCTGTGGTGGCTGGCCACAGAGGCACAGTCCATGTGGGTTCTCAGATCCCCATGAGCCCCCAAAAAACATTGGGCCTGTTTGGAGAAGGATACACTGTCCAGCTGCACTGCCTGCACTTCTTCTAGGAAGTCCAAATAAACCACATAATTTTCTTAAATTAAGATTAAAATTCATTAGTCTTGTCATTCTATCCTAAACTAATCTTGTAGCCCAGGACTGAATAGGAATGCCATGTTTGTTTATTTACAAAATTCTTTGCACACAGTATGGGTGATTCTCTTCTAACAGATTTTAGTGGGTATTTTTCCATGAAGTTTAGTGGCACAAGAGAGCATCACAGAAGAGGAAAAGCTTGAGCTGTGCCATGCTGGTTTAGTGAAGTCTTAAGTAGTTCCTGTATTGTTGAAGGAGTCTCTGCTTTAAGTGTATTTGTGTGCCATTTGGATTTCTGCACAGCAATGTACTTTTGACTATACAGTTCTTTTATCTCAGAGAGTACTCTTGAATAAAGAATGTAAATTTCAATAGTCAAATGAGTCTTTGAAAAAAACATTTAATTCCAAAGCTGACAGTTTTGTAGATAACCAACAGCATGTTTCTGATTATTGAAGCAAGAAATGACAGATGACTAGCCATGCCTTTGCTAGATATACCTCTGCCTTTGATCTTGAGAATAACTCTGGATTCCAGAGATAGGATAGGAGTGAATCCCTTTCATAGAGCACGGAGTGATGCACTGCACAGAGTACAAACAGACTTGCATACTCAAAGAGGGTCATGTGCCTCTTACAGAAGTGTAACTGTCTCTCCAGTCCAACTTCTTCCAACTTCAGGAGAGTTGGACTCTCCTGTCCAACTTCTGCTAAATGTATCTTTTAGTTGTAAAAGCAGATTCTTCCTGGAAATGACTGTAAATTTTAACTGCATCAAAAAAATAAAACCTTGCAAAGCCAACTTCAAGTGGAGTGGAAGTCAGAAAACCTGACCTAGAAAACCTGGCCTAAACAACCAAGTAGCCAGTAAATGACACCTCAAAGGTCACTATTTCTCTTGTGCTTGCCCAGCAGAACAGCCTCCTTCTCCGTCTTTGGAATAGCTGGAAAGAGCATAGCAGAAGGAATAGCATTACTTCCCAAAGACAGAGAATACCCAGGAGAGAAGATCTGGACTGCCTGACCTGCTAGCAAGGGTTTCAAATATATTTGGGGTTTTTCACTATCTTCTGGTAATTGCAGCTGAATGAGCATATGGAAATAGACAGTATCAGCATAAATGCTAGGAACAGAAACACCAAAACAGATCTTGCATGGTCTACTGGCATCACAGTCAAGTATCTTATAAGAAGTGCTTGGTGGAGTGGGGATGCTAACCTGTTCCTTACAGTTTTGGGGACATTATTTCTGAAGCTGACAGGAATGTTTCAGAAACATTTTAAGTTTTCTTTTAGCTCTTCTACAAACCACACTGAGAACAGTCATGGTCTTCACCTTAGGTGCTGTAGACGTATCACAGTGGGCATGGTTATGGGCAGCCTGCTCTAGGTAGCCCTGCTTGAGCATGAAGATGACCCCCAGAGGTCTCTTCAATCCTAAACCATTCTGATTTTGTTTGTTTGTTTGTGTGTTTGTTTTATATTTAAGCCCTATTACCAAGAACAGCACAATTATATTAACACAGAAATAGTTCATCAGTCCCTTTTGAAGTCTGAATCCAATCTCATTTAATTACAAGCACTTATACAAACTTGTTTAGAATAGTTACTAAGTAGATGATCAGATTACCTTCCATCCTAATTCTTATAGGATGATTCTAAGCATTCCTAGTTTCTGTAAAAGCTAGTAAGATTTGCCTACAAGATTCTTTATGGTAAACGCTCAGATACTCTTATACACATCTAACTGTTGCTGCAATGATTAGAGAAACATTATGAGAGAAGTTCCAGGGAACTGGATAAGCTGAAAAAAATGAACCTAATGAGGTTCAACAATAGCACGATTCTATTCCTGTGCTGGGGAAATCCCAGGTATATCCACAGACTGGGAGAATAATAATTCCTTAAGATCAGTCCTGTGGAAAAGGTTGGACATTAACCAGCAGTGTGTTCTTTCTGCCCAGAAGGCCAGCTGCATCCTGGAGGAGGAGGAGGAGCGCCCAGCAGGAAGAGAGAGGTTATTGTCCCCCTCTGTTCTGTCCTTATGAGACCCCATCCAGTGTATTGCATTCAGGCCTAGGGTTCCCAACACAGGAAAGATGTGGAACTCTTAGTTTTAGCTAAGATTTTCAGAGTGTCTGATATGATGTTATGTTTTGGTTCTAGGAGAAAAACAGTGTTGATAACATACCAATGTTTATAGATGCCGTGATACAGTGTTGTACAGACTGAAAGCCAGTCACAGTGAAGGGCCCAAGGAGTTGGTAGTGAACAGAGTTAGGACAGCTGACTTAAACTAATAGCATATATATATAATAGCATATGATATATAATATATATAAAGGCATATATATATAATAACATATCTATATAATAGCATATGACATCATGCAGAAGAAATTTTGAAGAGGGTGGGAGTTCATTTTGCTCTCTTCCTCTGCTCAGAGGCTAATTGGGCATTGGTCAGGGTGTGACAAGAAATTGTTTGTGCATCACTTGTTATATACAATCATATATATATATATGTGTGTGCGTAAATATTGTGTGTGTATATATATACATACATATATATATATACACACATACACACATACACACATATATATACACATATGGTCATAATTATTATCTTTTTCTTTTTTTTTAGTATCTCAACCCACAAATTCTACTTATTTTTATCCACTCCCCCATCCCACTGGGAAAGGAGAGAGTGAGTGAAATACTGAGTGATATTGAACCACCTCCTACATTAAACCACAACATCAGGGGATGTCACAACAGTTATTAAAGGCCTGGAGCCTCTGAATCTCTGTTTTATGACATTAGGATGTGTATAGGAACAGCTATGTCATGGCCTAAACCTCTGATTTATCACCTGAGGCGAGCAATGAGTCAGCCATGGGAGCACAGGTGAAGGCAATTCACCTGTGCTGCCAGAAGGGGGTGGAGCCTGGCTCCACCTCTCCTAAACCCATTTAAGAGCTGCCCACCAGTAGGGGAAGGATCTCTGCTGGAGTTTCTTAAGTGAGCCCAGGATATGGGTAAGCGTCCTATCTATTCTCTTTGTGCTATTATGATCTGCTTTGCCTAACGCTCCTGTTTATTTTATAATTATAACATTTTAATATCCATTGATTATACAAGTTCCATAACTGTTTTTTAATTGATCTATAGCAACAATGTGCACACTTGAATATTCCTGCCTTGTCACACTTGCTAACCACTCATGCTCTGAATTTTGATTCAATTGTTCCTTTTAAATTCAATTAGTTCTATTGAAAGATGTAAGAATAAATGCTTGGCCCACTTCTCCTAACATGTCTGATTACCTGAATGGATCATGACTAGAATGTTACTGACAAGTTATAATAAAGAAATTCTAATTCTAAAGTCATATCTCAGATCCACAAGCACTTCCCTCTATCAAAAATGATTGTGCATTTCTCATAGAAACAAGAGAGGTCCCTGACATTTCCAAGGAATCAATATTCATTTCATGTGGATTCTAGAGAAACCACACTGCACAAATATGCTCACACTGACACAATGGAGTATGGTTTCTGTGCACATGCTTATCCATGTCTTACCTTCCAGTATGTATACAGAGACTTGAAGCATGTTACAGTCACTGGTCTCTCCTATACATTGTCACAGACAACTTCCAGTGAAAGGCAACACTTTAAAAGGCAAGAAAAAAAAATTGATTTTGACAAGAAGACAGGATGTTGAACTAAAGCCTCTGTGTCTCTAGATTGTTTCTTTCTCTTTCATTTCTTCTGCATTTTCCATCTTTCAAAACAGATGTTTTTATTGTGTTCTATTCTTATTGTCTAAATATACTGCTGTCCACAAAACTACATGCAGTAAATTCAGTTTTATATCAACAGGGTGTTTCTAAATAAACAAAGATGTGCAAAGAAATGGAGATGACATATGCAGCTTTTATTTGTGCTCCTAGATTGAAGAAAACTAAAGACTGCCTCAAGTAAGAAAACTTATCTATGTCAATGGATGGCCTCATTGAGAGAGATGGCACTGTCTTCCAATCCACAATCTTTTCTAATATCTGTATGTCTTAGCAAAAGAAGTTTTATATTACAATTGTGCTTGGAAGTGCTATAGCACACGAAATCCACTATGCAATATTTAGCAAATAGAGGCAGTCTGTCCATGACTTTTTCTACTGTCACCTAATATTTATTTTCTCTCTCTACAAATTCTCCGTGCAATTATTTCTTCTAATATAAAAACTGGACAAAATGATGCTTGCTAGGATGGAGTGAGCAATTCAGAGATTTCAACTACTTTTGATGGAGGAAGAGAGTGGAGGTCAATGGGACCTTGGGGATGTTGTTATTATAAGAGATTGATGGGAAAAAACCTGCACTATCCTGTAGAATCTTTTGAAGTCTCCTCGGAAGAGATACCATTGCAAATTCCCCACCTGGAATCTTCTTGCATCCCTTTAGCAACCCTTGCACCTGGAGCTTCCCTAATGTGTCTGTATACTAATGTGCACAGCATGGGAAATAAACAGGAAGAGTTAGAGATCTGTGTGCAGTTGCAAGGCCATGATCTTATTGTGATCACAGAGACCTAGTGGGACAGCTTGCATGACTGGAATGCTATCATGGAGGGCTACGTGCTTTTTAGGAAAGACAGGCAGGTGAGGTGGTGGAATTGGGTTTTATGTAAAAGAGCATCTAGAATGTACTGAACTCCACATGGAGAAGGGTTATATACCAGTGGAGAGCTCATGGCTGAAAATTAAGGGGCAGGTTAGTATGGGTGATGTTGTTGGTGTGTATTACAGGACCCCTGATCAGGAGGAAGGAATAGACAAGGCCTTCTACAAGCAGCTGGAAGTAGCCTCACTATCCCAAGCTCTGGTTCTTACGGGAGGCTTCAATTATCCAGATACTTATTGGATAAACAACATGGCCAGGCACGTGCAGTACAGACTGTTCCTGCCATGTGCTGAAGATAACTTTCTGAAGCAGGTGGTGAAGGAACTGATGAGGAATGGGGCATTACTAGACCTTGTTCTTACTAATAAGGATGGGCTTGTTAGGGAGGTGAAGGTCAGGGGCAACTTGGAATGTGGTGATCACGAGATGGTGGAGTTCAAGATCTTGAGTGGAAGAAGCAAACCAGAAAGTAGGATTACTACTCTGGACTTCAGGAGAGACAACTTAGATCTCTTCTGGGATTTACTTGGAGCTACCCCATGGGCTAGGGTGTTAGAGGGTAATGGGACAGGTGAGAGCTGGTCAACATTTAAACAGTGCTTCTTCCAATCTCAAGATTGGCATAGGTCTGTCCTTATGAGCAACAAGTCAAGGAAAGGTGGCAGGAGACCTATGTGGATGTGCAAGGAGCTCATGCATAAACTCAAAGGGAAGAAGAAGGTCCATGAAATGTGGGAAAAGTGTCTGACCACATGGGAAGAATATAGGAATGTTGTTAGGGTCTGCAGGGGTGCAATGAGAAAGGCTAAAGTCCACCTGGATTTGAATCTGGCAAAGGAGATAAAGGATAATAAATACTTTTTAAAGCATGTCAATTGTAAATGGAAGACTAGGAAAAATGTGGGTCACCTACTAGATAAACAGGGTGTTCTGATAATGGGATGAAAAGAAGGTAGAGATACTGAACACCTTCTTTGCTTTTGTCTTCACTGCAAAGATTCCCCCTCAGGAATCTTGGATCCTGGGGGTAAGTGAGAGAGTCTGGGGAACAGAAGGCTCCTCTTTGGTGAGGGAGGAGATGGTCTGAGAGCATCTAGGCAACATCAGTGTACACAAATCCCAGTGGGATGCATCCATGTGTGCTGAGGGAGCTGGCAGAGGTGATTGTTGAACCACTCTCTATCATCTTTTGGAGAATGAGAGAGGTGCCTGAAGAATGGAGGATAGCCAGTGTCACTCCAGTGTCATCAAAAAGGGCAAGAAGGAGGATCTGTGAAACTACAGGCCATTCTACCTCACCCCCATCCCTGGAAAGGTGATTGAACAGCTTGTTCTGGATGGCATTTTCAAGCAATTGGAAGAGAAAAAGGCAATCAGTTGTTAGCTTGGGTTTACCAGAGTAAGGTCATACTCAACCAACTGCATAGCCTATGATGTCATCACCAGCTGGGTGGATGGGGGGGAAAGCTGTGGATGTGGTCTACCTTAACTTCAGCAAGGCTTTTTGTCTCCCACAGCATACTTATAAGAAAGCTGAGAAATTGTGGGATAGATGAGTGGATAGTGAAGTGGGTTGAGAACTAGTTGAGTGGCAGAGCTCAGAGGATTGTGATCAGTGGCACAGAGTCCAGCTGGAGACCTGTATTTAGCGGTGTTCCCCAGGGGTCATTGCTGGGTCCAGTCTTGTTTAACATTTTCATCAATGACCTTGATGAAGGGATAGTGACTGTCCTCAGCAATTATGCTGATGATATGGAGCTGGGAGGAATGGCTGACACACCAGAAAGCTGTGCTGCCATTCAATGAAACCTGAACAGGCTGGAAATTTGGGCAGAGTGGAATCAGATGAGGTTTAACAAGAGCAAGTATAAAGTTTTGCACCTAGAAAGAAATAACCTCATGCACCTGGACAGGTTGGAATATAATCTGTTGGAGAGGAGCTCTGCAGAGATGGACCTGGGGGTCCTAGTTGACAACAGGCTGGCCATGAGTCAGCAGTGTGCCCTGGTGGTCAAGAAGACCAAGGGAATCCTAGAGTGCATTAAAAGGAGTGTGGCCAGCAGGTCAAGGGAGGTGATCCTTCTTCTCTATTCTGCTCAGATCAGGCCTCACCTGAATATTGTGTGCAGTTCTGAGCTCCCCAGTACAAAAAAGACAGGGATCTCCTAGAGAGTGGCCAGCAGAGGGCCACAAAGATGGTAAAGGGCATGGAACATCTCCCCTGGGAGGAAAGGCTGAGTGACCTGGGTCTGTTCAGCCTTGAGAAAAGAAGACTGGAGAAGGGATCTGATCAATATTTATAAATATCTAAGGTATAGGAGGCAAAGGGACAAGGCCAGACTCCTTTCAGTGATGTGTGGCAATAGGACAAGGGGAAATGGCCACAAACTGAAGCAGAGAAAGTTTTGCACAGATGTGCATGAGGACTACTTCACAGTGAGGGTAACTGGAACAGGGAGGCTGTGGATTCCCCTCCTCTGGAGATGTTCAAGACATGCCTGGATGCCTACCTGTGCAACCTGCTGCAGGGAACCTGCTTTGGCAGGGGGTTGGACTAGGTGATCTCTAGAGGTCCCTTCCAGCCCTTGCAATTCTGTGATTCTTCTCCATCATACTTCCAGTTCTCTTGACTTTTACCTTATTCCTTCCAAGATCTTGTGATATTGTAGCCTGTCCTGCCACTCATCATCTACAAATTGCCACCACTTCTGAAGAGTGGCCTTTATATCCACCATTTTGAATGAAGAAACTGCCTATCAGCAACTGAGCAAGCTCTACTCATAAGCAAGCAATGTTAGCTTCATCTCTCTCCTCCTAAATTCCCTAGGAAGGTTGCTATTAATTTCAACAAGGCCAGAACCACTTAGTACTACTGCAGTCAGTCTGCAGTCAGGAGGCCTTCCAATACTTGAAGGAAGTGTATAAGCAGGATGGGGTGTGACTGTTTACAATGGTGGTTAGTGATAGGACTAGGAGGAATAGTTTTAAATTAAGACAGGGAGGTTTAGGTTAGATATTAGGAGGAAATTTTTCACTCAGGATGACGCAGTGGACCAGGTTGCCCAAGGAGGTTGTGGATGCCCCATTCCTGGAGGCATTCAAGTCCAGGCTGGATGTGGCTCTGGGCAACCCAGTCTAGTGGTTGGTGACCCTGCACATAGCAGGGGGGTTTGAAACTAGGTGATCATTGTGATTCATTTCAACCCAGGCCATTCTATGATTCACTCTGGTTCATTCTATGATTCTTATGTGTTTTTGCACGACAAATACCAAGCAGTTGTAACAGCTATAAAATGTATTTAAATACATGTCAGTACACTACCCATAGGATACATATAGAAAACTTGTTAAAATATTGTCTGGATGAGCAGTTGGTTAGGTCTTGGGTGTCCAGTCTTTTGGCTTGACTAGGCTGCATATAAAATATATAGTTAATCTATATATTTAATATGTTAGTATATAATAGTAAAAATACAGAATACAGCATGTGATTAGTATATAATAGTAAAAATATATTTTTATATATTTTTAATTAAATTGTTAAAAAAGAAAGAAACAAAAACATAACATTGGTGAGATATTTGACCTTGTCTTTGTGAAACTAATGCCCTAATGTCTTGTTCAATAGAAGTAGCTGCAATTCTTATTAAGGTCTCACAGCATTTATTAGATATTTCTGATGAAATTTTACTCTATCTGTCCTTCATCCTTGAAACAGTTGTTCATAAATGTACAGACTGACAACAGAATGATGATATAAGGCATGACTGAAGTGAGCGATATTTTTCTCTGGTAAGATAGGTCTTACAGAAGGCTGGTAAAGATTTGTGATCACATTTTTGAGATGAATATCTGATTGTAATGCTATACATTCCATTTGAAAATTTGCAGGTTATATATTTACATTGATTGAAAATGGAATTACAAATATACCCAAAAAATGATGATTTCAAGGGGAGCATCTTGAAACCTGTTATCAAATTCCTTTATCAAAACAGAAAGTACAGCTATGTATTTTTTTCTGTTCACAAGACTGGTTATGCAAGGTATTAAAAAGCATAAAATAATTTGCAGTTGGCACTGCACTATACCCTCCCCATGACATGGTCTCAGCCCACACAGTGTTAAACACATACCACTCTTTGGTTGTTGCTGTGCATTGTGTGCATGCCTGAAGCCATGCCAGGCTGCTTAGTGGAGCAGAGCCACCACAATAGGCTGAGCTGAGCTGCATGTAGCCTAGAGGCCACAGGTTGGACATTGCTGAGTTAGATAGATCAAAAACTGTCTGACTGGATAGGCCTAAAGAGTAATGGTCAGTGGTGCAAAGTATATGTGGAGGCCTGGGAGACACTACTGGATCCAGCCTGGTTTGACATTTTCATTAATAATCTGCGTGATGTGGTGAAGTGCACCCTCAGTACACTTATGGATGACACAAAAATGGAGGGAATGGCTGATTCACTAGAGGCTTGGGCAGCTATTCAGAGGGACTTAATAGCTTGGAGGGGTGGAGTGACAGGAACTTCATGAAATTCAATGAGAAGAAGTGCAAAATCCTGCACCTGGGAAGGAATAACCTTGGGCATCAGTACAATGGGGTCCACCCATCTGGAAAGCAGATATTCAGAAAAAAACCTTGATAGACACCAAGTTAAACTTAAGTCGGTAATGTGACCTTGCTGCTGAGAAGGTTGAAGTTAGTGGCTATGTTAAGCAAAGTATCACCAGCAGGTGAAGAAAGGTGATCTTTTTCTCTCCATACCTTGACTACTTTGTCTAGTTCAGGGCCACTGAGTACAAGAGAGACCCAGACGTTTTGAAAAGAGTCGAATGGAGTCTCTTTCATTGTAGATCTTCAAAAGTTACCTGGATGTAGTCCTGGGCAATCTGCAACAGATGTTCCTACTTGAGTAGGATGTTTAGAACAGACTGCTTTCAGAGGTCCATTTCAACTTAATCCATTCAGTGATTTGTTGATCAATATCTAACTGATATAAAACCTGGCTTAGAAAAATATAATACAAATATTTTTATTTTTTAAATTAGGCAGTTGAATGATAGAAGTTAAGGGGACTTATTTGCATGTCAAATAACTCTCCTGATGCTACTAAATTGTAACTATTCAAACCAGGTAGTTATAGGGGTGGACACAAGCATGTCCTCTGTGAGCAGAGCCCTTGTCAGAACAGAGCTCCAGCTGCTCCAGAGGGGCCCACCACTGCCGGAGCTGAGCCATGGGCAATGCTGGATGTGCTCTGGGAGAGCAGGTGTAAGAGAGGGAAACTGCTGCATAACAGCATCTGAGAGAAGGGAGTGAGAAATTGGAGAAGCAGCTCTGCAGGCACCCAGGTTAATGCAGGAGGAGCTTCAGGTGCAGAAAAGCAGCTCTCTGCAGCTCAGGAGAGGCGTGTGGAGGAAGAGGCCATCTTTCTGCAGCCTGTAGGCACCATGTGGAGCAGGTCTCCCTATGCAGCCACAGAGAAGCCCACAGTACATCAGGGGATGAGGCCTGGAGGGCACACAGCCTATGGACATTTCAGCAGGAACAGTCTGGGCTGGAGCTACAGCCTGTGGGGAGCAGTCTGCAGTGAGGCAGGAGGGCTGGGGGCGATGCTATCAGTGGGAAGGATCTACATTGGTGTTCATGAGGGCCATTTTCCGGTGGGAGGAACAACATGCTGGATCAGGGAAAGAGTGTAAAGAGCTTACTCAAAAAGCATGTAGAGAAAGGCTCCACACTCACTTAGATAAGAACATGTTTGATAAAGTAACTTTTGGTATAATCCATGTAGGCTTACACATTGGTAGCATTTTCTATGTTGAGAAGTACACTAAACATTTGCAGATTCTTTAAAAATATTTTAGTGCTACTAGCATCAGATCTGGGAATTAATCAGCCTTTAAAAGAACAGATTAATTTTTAGTGTTCCACAGTGTATTTCAAATTCTATGTGGTTCATGCCAGTGCATTAGTATTATCAACTCACTAGCTGTTGTTTAATTACATATCTGTGGAAAAACAAAGGAAAATAAAGAACTCTTATAATATCAAAGATACAAAATAAAGTCATAATTGTTTTCGGTAGAAGGCACAGTCACAACTGTCCAAGCACACTGAAAGTAGTGGAGTTACGTATGTATAACTTTGTAGAATTCATCTTCCTGTATAAGTCTGCAAGTGGATTGTCCAGAAATATTTCAGAACAAGCCTGTTCACACCTACCCAATAAAATATAATCCAGTGTTAAAGTATGTCTAAATAAGTAACCAACTCTTCCAACCTTTCAGTTGAGTCTTCACTTGAGTATAAGTAGTACCAAGGACAAGACAAGATGTAAGATATAACCAATGCAAGTGATCAGTACAACAATGGACAGTGCAAAGTTAATATTTCTTACTTTTTTATCTAGATTTCAAATTCTCCAGAAAGTTATTCAGGCGGAGCAATATTGCCTCTAATCTGAAACAAATGACTGTGTAGGTCAGCTTGGAGAATCATTTTCAGTAAGAAAAGAATTAAACTGAGGGTACCAGATCCTGTGATAGCAAGTACATGAAGAAGAGAGGAGACAGCCAGCTCCTCTCCAATGAATTTTGGATAATGGATTCATATGGAACAAGTGAAACAAAATAAGGTGACAAAGGATTTATGCCTTAGATATCTGCAATGTTGATAGTTCAATTTGACTCTGAGAGCCAGGTCATAGTCCATCTTTGCATTCTGAATGGACAAAAACTTGTTCCATAACTGTATATATGGATCAGGTGTTTTTTTCCATACCTGGCAATTTTCTGCATTACATTAGCCATATATTTACAGTGTGATATGGCAGAATATAATCATCTGCAGAGTAGGTATTAAAATGCACAGTTAACAGACTAAACACTTACTTCTTTGTCACAGTTTACTGTGTTTACTATGCTACTGTACTCACTGCATATTAAACAGACCTGAATGCTACATTAAAGTGGAGGTAATAAATACAAAGAGCATTATTGCTAGTAGTGGAGGGCTGTTTTTTAGCTCTAAGTTTAGACTGTATGAATAAGAAATATTTGATGTATACTGTCATAGTACCAGATAAGAAATTACTGTATTAAGTATAGCACAGTGATAAAAAGAAAGGAAAATTCAAGTTTCACAAAAAGATTATTGTCTGGAAATGCCAGCTGTCAGAGCAAAACTTTGGCAAAAATAATATACAGAAAAATGCTAATATTGACAAGAATAATAATTACATGCCTCAATAGGTTTCTCCTTGTGGTATCATAATTCTGTCATCCATGAAGTAAAGGCCATAGGAGGTTAACAGAAAACTCATTAAAATTAATAATGAGGGGAGTGGGAGGAGGTGAGAAGTGAATTCAAACTAGCTTTGAATTGCTACTTGTCTATACTGTTTTAGTTTGGATCTGTAAAATATGGCCAATTTGCATATGGACAGAGCCAGAGGAAAACAAAGAAAGACAACATTAAGGCCCAGTCTGTGCTTCAAGACATGCCACCGTGATGGAAGACATCACTCAGCTACCTCAAGGCTTAGTACAGTCAAATTCAGATTGTTGCATCTTCTTGTATTTGCACAAAGTGAAAGGAGATTGTAGATACTATTAAGAAAAGAACAAGTCTTGTTTAGGCAGCACTAGAAGGAATCAAGGCAGTTTTGCAAGTAGAAGGAAGCTCTGGTTGCTGCTGTAATCTCAGTTTTAGAAATTCTCTCTCATTTACCTACAGGCTACTGTGGTGGTAATTTTACCACTTCTGATGCTCTTCTGTCTCTGATGGAAACTATTCGTTAATATAAAATACTGACTTAACAAATCTTAATTGTGAGTAAGACAGCAACTTAACATCAAGAAACCTCCTGCTAGGTCATAATGTTCAGAATGGATCCCTTGTTTTCTAAACTCCTTAAATTGAAAGTGCCATCTGAATTCTGGGTAGAAAACTCTAGCTCCAGTTTGGTGTTAGAAAGCTGCATTTCTTCATTCCTCGTGATACGTAAGGGGTGACTTGATAAATCATGTGTGTGCTCTCAGAGTTCACATTCTATATTTCAATATTTAAGATATACCTGTGAAATACATTGTCATACATATTCATTCTTTTCCAATAAGTCACTAAGATATTTTAAGTTTTTTTCCTTCTGGGCATGCTTGATAAGGGTCTATGGTGGACTTAGACCACTTCCTTTCCTCTCATTTTTCCATCATCATCTTCATCAAAGTGACATCTGGCCATTCTTTAGAAGTTTTTCCCCAATTTGTCAAATTCCCGTTTCTTGTTATGTCATAATGAGCAACTTTATATCTTAGTGCAGTATAACCCAGAATGATATATGTGAAATCACAGTAAAAAGTCCTTGCACTTGAGAGATGCAGATAAAAACAGTCAAATGTGACTCTGGTGAAGCAAGATCATTAAGAAATAAAAGGCTGTTCAGACATCGAGCAAAGCTATACTGGAAAGTTTTAGAACCAGTACTCATTGATTCCTTTTGCTAAATAATATATTGGTCCTTAAACTAATATACTGATCCCTATTGCTAAAACAGCCTATATCAATGTTAAACCAGCCTATATCAAAAGGAGCTCAGGTGCAGCTGAATCCAATCCAAGTCCCAGACTTGATCAACAATTTATGTCTTATATTTTATAACAATTTATGTGATTATATGTGCACAGTCAGCCTAAGTTGTAGTCTTACCACAGCTAATAAGGCTTAAAACAAAGTTTTTGGGGATCTGTATTAGCAAGGATTATCAACAACAATGCACAGGAAATCTCTGCAGCTGTCAGAGGCTTTTGTACTCATGGAGAAATCATACTGTATAGGCCACTGCTGTAGTCAAGGTGCTCTTTGGCTATTTACTATTCATGAGTATAAGATGATTGCCTCATAGTTATATCAGATATTGATCGCATTTTTGAGCTAGATGTTAGTTCCTGAAAAATCCATCTTAAATCTGACTGTTCAGATTGGTCTAAATTAAAAATACACTCAGTAGCAAATGCCTATAAGCAGAAAGTATTGTTTAACTGATAAAAGAAAAATACAAAGGATAAATTAGACTGAGCTATGTCAGACCAATGCATTTATTTTTTGCAATGTGTTTATTATAGATACACTTTCTGGAATTACAAGGAAATTTTCTTCAAAGTTTTGGTGACAGCAGAAACCACAAGTCTCAAGATGGACTCAGAATGTATTAATTTCCTCATTCTAATCCCTATTGCTCCCTCCTACTCCTAACCTCCAGGTTTCCTGGAAGTAGATTTGACTTACAAGCACTTACTAGTAGTGAACTTACAGTTCACTACTTAGCTGCCAAATCACACACCCTTAATGTACATCTCAGTTGAAATATTTCTCCACCACAATATACACACATATAAATAAAATACCTTTTCAAACAAAATAAAACATAACACTGTTTTTCCCTGTCAGTTACAAAAAACATAAATAAATAATAAGAAATTGTAGTAAGTCAAACAAAGTATCTATCCATTTCAGTTTCTGTTTCCATTTCACTTTATCTTTCATCTGGAAGCTGTTAAATCTTATTATAATTTTTTTTCTGACTACATTGTTTTGCTGCAAAAACTTAATCTTGTATTTTAAAAAACTGGCAAAAAACAGTTTGGTAAAAACAGATGGCTTCTTGGAATCTTTTGATGTTGTCATATGATCTCTTCTCAGCATGGTTTCAAATGAAACACTGCATTTACATATGTAATACCACACACAGCTGTGGAAGTTCCCCACGAGTAAATTTATGGTAAAAATACCTTACCGATAGACAAGACTTTTATGAAAAAAATGTAGTACATTATTATTTTCCAAATTGCCCCTGAATTTGGAGAGAAGACTGTGATTTTGAGAAGTATGTGCCTTGTGGTGCCTATATAGCTCAACTAGGAAAATAACTGTTGTGAGATGTGTGAATATACCTTTTTCTTTGTTGGGAACCTAGAACAAAGCCTTTCATCAGAAGTGGTTTAACATGTTGTTGAAATCTCCTGCATAAGAGCCAGAAATTGTCTTTCAGGCAGTTTATTTTGAGGAAGACATCCTGCTTATCTCTCTTTGTATAAGTACAAAGTAGGAGTTTTCATTGAACCACAATAGATTATCAACTTATGTCAGGGGCAGGGTATCACAATTCAGTTGGAAAAGATATTTGCTGAAGCATAATCTCTGCCAAAAGAACAGTTGTTGCACAAAACAACAGTATTGCAGCCACAGCAGTATTGTCATCTGGCCAAAAAATTAACAGGGTTAATTAATGGGTATTAAAAAGCTTTTACAGAAAGATAGGATTAATTGATTGATTGATTGATTATTTATTTTGAGCAGATGAAATGAAGGGTATGGTACAGATTTTTTTTCAAAAAAATTTTTTTCTCCTCTCTAGTTATTTAGCTTCTCTATTATATCTGGTGGTTGCTCTCAGAGTAGAAGTCCTCTAAGAAATAATATGTAGGCTTGTGTATAAACTCAAGAAATAGATGTTGCTATCTGAAATACTTTTTCATCAAATGTACAATTTCCATTTCAACTTTCAATATATACACTTTGTCCCACCAGCATTTCCACTATCCAGAAGTGACAGTCTCAAAATCATTCCATCATAAAATTGCTCAGGTTGGAAAAGATCATAAAGATCATCAAGTCCAACCATGACCTAACCATACTACCCTAAGTCTAACAACTCTCTGCTAGATCATGTCCCTGAGCACCACATCCAAACAATTTTTAAACACATCCAGGGATCCTATTGCAGTATTTAACAACCCTTTCTATAAATAGTTTTTCCTGATATTCAAACTAGTTACCCTGGCAAAACTTGAGGCCATTTCACCTCATCCTGTCACCTGTCACCAATAAGAAGAGACCAGCTCCGCTCTCGCCATAAGCACTTATCAGATATTGGTATATTCCATATACCTTGACCTGGAAACAAATAGGCCCACAGTTTTCCATCACATACAGATTTACACTAAAATACAGATACATTTGCCATAATTCACAGTTTTTCTCATTTCAGGTTCCCATTTTTGGTCCCAGAACATATTTTGTTGTTGTTGTTGTTGCAGTGGATGGTTGTAAGCTCTTCAGAAGGGAGAGATGATGGAGAAGTGGTGGCTTGGCTCTCTGTGCTACAGAGTTTCAATGATGTTGAGTTCATGGTTGGGAATGACAAGGATGAGCCTCTATGGGTAAGGATCAGCAGGTGGGCCAACAGGGCTGACATCCTCATGAGGGACTTCCCTGATACATGCTGGAAATATAATACAGTACAGAACCAGCAGTCTAGGAGGTTTCTGGAATGTGTGGAAAACAACTTCCTGACACAGATGGTAAGAGAGCCCACAAGGGAGGTGCTTTACCAAGCGCTAGACCTACTATTCAGAAACAGAGAAGCCTCTAAACAGAAAACAGAAAAAGAACAGTGAAGTCTCCTGGAATGTATAGTTGTTCTTCTCTTCTGAGAAACAGGTCACCAGAAATATCAACAGTCCACAAAACTGGAGCATCAACTCTTTAACTCCAGTGCTTTACATGATGTTATAGTATGGAATACCGATAACAAAAATCACAAAACCATGACACCAAGAAAAGCCCTGTTTATTAGAAAGCCTTATAATATAGTTAGTATGTAAGATCATTACACATCAGTCAAACATGAAGAGATGAGAGTTAAATAGAACTTTGCATTTCTCACTTGTTTTGGGTTCTTTTATCAAATCCTCTATGCTGAATATGATATATAATATATAAATATATTTGCATAAAATCAGTAGAAAATTGACCTCTGTTGGTACTTTGATTTTTCTCATATTTCTGTGAAATATGAAATGTGAAACATTGATTTTTAAGCTATTATTCTTTTATCTTACTGGCATTTGGCAAATTGTCTGTGGAAGGGGCTTTTAACAAATGAAAGGGAAGTCTGTACTCCAATGGGAGGAAAAAAGGCCCAACACTCTCAGGTTTAGAGTAAAAATAACTGTTTGCTTACTTGTTTGTTTTTTGAAAGATCTCTGTAAAAAACATCTGCTCTATGTGCTCCATTCAACTAGTGCATTTCTTCTCTGACTTTTACGTGTTTGAATACCTTTACTGTCCCCACAAAATTCAGCCACCTCTTTCATCACTATTAATGTCAGTGGATCTGCTACAGAGAGCATTCACTAATTTCCCAAAGAACATGAAAGGTCACATCAATTTCATAAAGGTGAGCTTGTGGACAACTCAGAAATTTTTCTCTCAAAAATGTTTTAACAACTTGAAAAACAAAAAGGGCGGTGACTGTGAACAAGAATTTTAGGAACTCTGGGCAGAAGTTATGTGCTGCTGAGTTTTTAGTTTGCCTCAAGAGAATTCTTAAGCTGTCCGACAATGTTCTTTGTCACATTCTTTGGCTTTCCATCTTTTTGAATGTTACAGTTTTCACACCAAAAGGATTTTACATGGTGAGGACTAAAAAAACTCAGCGTACTTACACTGCATATTCACTGTTCATTCAATAGCTGGACCTGTCAAGATGAGTTGTTCACCCACTAAATCACCTTTGTCTGTAACCTTCACTTCTGCTTTGCACTTTCATAAATATCTTTGTGATAGTAACCTTTAAGGACTGGGCATATCTGACTGTTAAACTGTTCTTATATGGTGCCATTGCATAGTTTGCACTGTCTTATATATCATTAAATGTGCCAAAATATCTGAAGATGGCCTAAGTTTCTGTATGGCTGTTTTAAAATTGGAGTTGACTGAGCTCAGGACATTCAGTAGTTTGCACACTCTACAAGCTACAGTTTTAATCTTCACTGAAGATGGAAATGCACATTTGATATATATCTGCATCTACATTTGTAATAAGTTTTAGCAGGGACTTGAATTTTGAGCAGAAATCCATTCCAACTATTATTTTATCATAAGAAATGCATAGAATCATAGAATCATAGAATGGCTTGGGTTGGAAGGACCACAAGGATCATCAAGCTCCAAACCCCCCTGCCATATGCAGGGCCACCAACCTCCCCATTTAATACTAGACCAGGCTGTTCAGGGCCCCATACAACCTGGCCTTGAACACCTCCAGAGATGGGGCATCCACAACCTCTCTGGGCAGCCTGTTCCAGCACCAGTACTCTCACAGTAAAGAACTTCCCCCTGACATCCAACCTAAATCTTTCTTCCTTCAACATAAAACCATTTCTCCTTGTCCTGCTGTTATCTACCCTTTCAAAGAGTTGATTCCCCTCCTGTTTGTAGGCTCTCTTTTGGTACTGAAAGGCTGCAATGAGGTCACCGCACAGTCTTTTCTTCTCCAGGCTGAACAAGCCCAGTTCACTCAACTTGTCTTTGCAGGGGAGGTGCTCCAGCCCCCTATCATCTTTGTTGCTCTCCTCTGGACCCTCTCCAATAGTTCCTTGTCTTTCTTGTTTTGGAAGCCCCAGATCTGGACACAGTACTCCAGATGGAGCCTCACAAGGACAATCACCTCCCTGTCCCTGCTGGTCACCCCTCTTCTGATGGAGCCCAGGATACCATTTGCTTTCTGAGCTACAAGAGCACACTTCTGGCTCATGTTAAGTTTTTCATCCACCAGGACCTCCAGGTCCTTCTCTGCAGGGCTACTCTCAAGGATTGCTCCTCCCATTGTGTATATATGCCTGGGATTCCTCCGGTCTAAGTTCAAAACCTTGTACTTTGCTTTGTTGAACCCCATTAGATTCTCCCTAGCCCACCTTTCAAGTCTGTTGATACCCCATGGCTTCATTTCCTTCTGATACATCGATTGCACCACTCAAATCGGTGTTCTCAGCAAACTTACTTAGGGTGCATTCAATACCATCATTGATGTCATTGATAACGATGTTAAAGAGCATTGATCCTAAGACCCCTAGGGGACACGGCTCATTACCAGCCTCAACCTGGACATAGAACCATTAATCACCACTCTTTGTGGCCTTTAACCAATTCCTTATCCACCAGCTAGTCTACCCATCAAATCCACATCTCTCCAATTTGGAGATAAAGATGTGGTGCAGAACTGGCCTTGCACAAGTCCAGGCATATGACATCAGCCACCTTCCCTTTGTCCACCAATGCCATCATTTCATTTTGCGCATGTGCTTTTATGTAGCACTCGGCCTTGAGCAATTGATGTCATTGTGTACCTGAACATATGCAAAGTATATGACACTGTCCTGCAGGTCATTCTTGCCTCTAAATTGGAAATACGTACTTTTGCTGGGTGGACCACCCAGTGGAGAAGAAATTGCCTGAAGGCTGCACTCAAAGTTTTGTAGTCAACTGACAGATGTCCAAGTAAAAAGCAGTGATGAGAGGTGTCCCTCAAGAGTCACTATGAGACTGCTATAATTTAGAATCTTTGTTGGTGACATGGGCATTGGGATTGTAAGTAGTACCAACAAGTTTGTGGATGACACCAAACTGAAAGGTGTGGTTGACAAACTGGAGGAAAGGGGTGTGAAGGAAGGGATGCCATCCGTGGGGACCTTGACAGGCTTAAGAGGTGGACCTGTATGAACTTTATGAAGTTCTACAAAGCCAAGGGCAAGGAACAGCACCTGGGTTGGAGAAATTTCAAATATGAACACAGGCTGGGTGATATATAGAGGGCAGTGCTACAGAGAAGGACTTGTGTGTGCTTGTGGATGCAAAGCTGAACATGAGCCAGCAGTTTGTGCCTGCAGCCCAGAAAACCAATCACATTGTGGGCTTCATTAAAGGAAACATGCTGAGTAGACTGAATAAGGTGGTTTTTCCTCTCTATTCCACTTTTAAGAGACCCCATCTAGTGTACTGCATCTAGATCTGGGTTCCACAACTCAAGAAAGACGTAGAGCTGTTGGAGAAAATCCAGAGGAGGACTATGAGGATGATCAGGGGGCTGGAGTACCTCAAGTGTGAAGAAAAGCTGAGAGAACTGGGCTTGTTCAGCCTGGAGAAAAGAAGGCCCCACAGAAACAGCCTTCCAGGATGTAAATGGGGATCTACAAGGAAAAAACTTTATGAGGAAATTAAGTGAGAGGAAAAGAAATAATAGTTTTGAACTATAAGAGAGTAGATGGATTAGGAAGAGATTTTTTACTCAGAAGATGGTGATGCACTGGAACAGGTCAGTGAGAGAAGCTGTGGATGCCCCATTCCTATAGGCATTCAAGGCCAGGTTGGGTGGGACTCTGGGCAGCCTGATCTGGTGCGTGACAGCCCTGCCCTCAGCAGAGGGTTGGAACTCTGTGGTCTTTAAGGTCCCTTCCAAATGAAACTATTTAATGATTCTCTATGCCACCATACCTCTGTTTCTCTCTGCTCTCAGATGTGTTGTGGAATTCCCAAATCTTCACATTACTTATACCACACCAGACTTTCTGGTGTGATAGGACTCCTGATCAGAAACTGTGAAGACTTTGCTCACAGGAACAGGAGGAAAAAAAGAGCATTTCAGGCTGCAACTTACTAGTTGCTATGTAAGGACTCAAAATTAAGTGCGTTAGCAAGCACTTGGTAGTAATTGTACACTAAGATCCTGCTAACCTAATTTAGGGAAGTATTCACAGTAATAACAGAAGAAGATAGCTGTAAACAATATCCAGTATATACAAATAAAGCATCATCTCCTTCTATGACTGGATGACCAAACTGGTAGATGAGGAAAGGCTGTTGATGTAGTCTACCTAGACTTCATCAAAGCCTTTGACACGGTCTCTCACAGGCTGCTTCTGGGGAAACTGGCTGCCCATGGCCTGGACAGGTACACACTCCTTTGGGTAAGAAACTGGCTAGAGGGCCATGCCCAACAGGTGGTGGTTAATGGAGTGAAGTCCAGCTGGCGACCTGTTTCAAATGGTGTCCCCCAGGGGTCTGTACGGGGGCCTATCTTGTTTAATATCTTCATTGATGACCTAGACGAGGGGATTGAGTGTACCCTCAGTAAGTTTGCAGATGACACCAAGTTGGGAGGTGGTGTCGATCTGCCTGAGGGTAGGGAGGCCCTTCAGAGGGATTTAGATAAGCTGGATAGCTTGGCTGAGGTGAATGGGATGAAGTTCAACACGGCCAAGTGCTGGGTCCTTCACTCTGGCCACAACAACCCCATGCAGTGCTATAGGCTTGGGGACAAGTGGCTGGATGACTGTGAAGAGGAAAGGGATCTGGGGGTGTTGTTTGATGCTCGGCTGAACATGAGCCAACAGTGTGCCTAGGTGGCCACCAAGAGGGCCAATGGCATCCTGGCCTGCATTAGAAATAGTGTGGCCAGCAGGAGAAGGGAGGTGATCATTCCCCTGTACTCAGCTCTGGTGAGGCTGCACCTCAAGTACTGTGTTCAGTTTTAGGCCCCTCACTACAGGAAAGACATTGAGGCCCTGGAGCATGTACAGAGAAGGGCAACGAAACTGGTGAGGAGCCTGGAGCACAAGTCCTGTGAGGAGCGGCTGAGGAAGCTGGAGAAGAGGAGGCTCAGGGGAGACCTCATCGCACTCTACAACTTCCTGAAGGGAGGTTGTGATGAGGAGGGGTTTGGCCTCTTCTCCCAGGCAACAAACAGGACCCGGGGAAATGGCCGCAAGTTGTACCAGAGGAGGTTTAGGTTAGACTTAAGGAAGAACTTTTTCTCTCAGAGAGTGGTTGGGCACTGGAATGGCTGCCCAGGATGGTGGTAGAGTTGCTGTCCCTGGCAGTGTTCAAGAGGGTCTGGATGAGGAGCTGCGAGATATGGTTCAGTGCTTGTGGTAGCAGTGGTAATGTGAAGATGGTTGCACTAGATGATCTTATAAGTTGTTTCCAACTTTGTGATTCTATGATTCTATGATTCTATGATTCTATGATTCTATGATTCTATGATCAGTCCACACACCTGGCCTGACAAAGTCATGGAATCATTGGAAAAGGCCTCTAAGATCATCCAGTCCAACCATCCACATATCAATATTTCCCACTAAACTGAAGTCACTCACCCTGGTTTGAGTGATAAAGCAGGTGCTGCCTACTAAGAAGACATCTCAAAAGGAAAGCACTTTTATGCTGTTAGTCCTTGCAGTCTTGATCCAATTTTGGAGAGAGACAATGTGATTTCCAGTGGCTGCACTGGAAGCAAGAGGAGGCGTTTGATGTTTCTAAACTTTTTAGTTATCACTTTTTCTTCCAGTTCTTTTGTCCAAATTTTGCTTTATTCTTAACTGTATATATAAAAAGTAAGGAAATCTTATAGCACCGCAAAGCTTATCTGATTCTAGTGTTCATTTATCCCCACACATAAAAAGTTCCAATTATAGTCAGCAGGCAGCCTACATATGTGAGGTGTTTCGAGTTATGCAGTTACTGGGTAGGAATTCTTTTCAAATTTGCTGCACTGTATTTCCAATCAATGGTTTAGCTTTTAATTGATTGGCTTTTGATTTAATTGACATTTATTACCATTCTCCTGCTCTTTGCTCTGCTGCAGCTGTAGCTAGCACACATCTGACTGTACTCGCAATGGGCCCACTAGTTTTTTTCCCATGGAAGAAAAGGCTTACCCCAAAGTCTCAAGTTTTCTTTTTCTCATTTTGTGTTTTTCCAGATTTAGAAATACGAGACTATTAGTTTCATGCCTTGAAGTTCATTTGTTTCATTAAAAAATAATAAATATGTGCGATTAGTACCGTTACAGCTGCTAGCTATAGCTATGAGAGCATTTCATATTTAAATGAAATGTCAAAATAAGACTAGTTTTAAAGTATTAATTTATGATTAATATGTCAAAAGTGTCAGGAAATAGAAAGAGTGCCATTCCTTTGTAATGTGGCTTATGAAAGCACAAGGCTCAGCATTGTACATTGCTTTGTGATTCCAAAATATAACAAATTTTATTCTGTCAGCAAAAACTTGAAGCAGCACATGGCTATACAGAAGTAATATGCATGCACCTCTAAAAATGTATTGATATTAATGTTCTTCTGACAAATATATAAAGTCTTTGCATAAAATATTCAGGTTTTGATGTCGAAGACTTACATTTTGAGCTTTCTTTCCAGCATCTGCATCTTTTAAAGCTGCCACAGCTACAAGCTGATAATAGCACTGAATTCTTCTATCATACATTGTCTTAAAAAACAAGCCCTTGATTCATACATAGGTTTCTCTGAAAGTAAAGCTTCCTACTTATTTTCATGGAAACTACAACAGACAAAAAGTAATTTTTGTAATTGCTGTAACAATATTTGACAGAGCAAATTCTCAGCTTCAAAACACTATTTTTCAACACAGCCACCAGCATTATCTATGCATTTTTACCAGCAATGAACAAGAGCTGTATGCCATACTTGTAACAATCTACACTAGCAGAGGATACCACTATTTCACAGCTCCTATAATAGCAGTGTTTCTGAAATGCACCATACACCACCTTCACTGAGTTACATGGATGAGCTGATGGAGATGCTCATCATTGTGGTGTGACAGCTGTGCATGGCCATTCAGAATGTGTCTTGTACTTCACATTGCTGTGGCCATTGCCAAAACACATCACTCACCCCTCACTACGCTGACATCCACTGTTTGGTTTCCATAAATAATCAGCAAGTGTTGATGAACGTCAGTGGATGCCATGTCTTCTGCACGGAGGAATTCATTTGCTTCCTACTCGCTCCTATGTCAGACACCATTCTGTCAGACCACCCCTCTACTGCCATCTGTTAGACAGCAACAAAATGTAATGGAATATTGGTGGGAAGGTTCAACCTCTACTGCCATACCACTGTCATATGCCTTTGATGTCGTGGGCTAACATAATAAAAAAGGAAGCACTACTTTTTAAGCAGCCCTCATAGATAGTGAATGTGAACCCTTGGAGGATACATGGCTTACCTTTTCAGTATCACATGGGAAGTCACAGACTGAGCCAGAGTGAAATTCCTTCCACACCCATACCTCACCTCTGTATCACCAGGTATAATTTGTAGCAGTATGCTAATGAATCTTTGAATAGATGAATGAATGCTCAAAACCAATGATGGGAATCGGTTATGTGACTTTGCAATACACTTTTTCCTATGTGTTTTCTCTCTGTTATAGTGATCAATGATTACTTACATTAAACAAATATGTTTCCCAGTTGTAGTGTTCACTTCTGCAATATATCTTTTTTTTTTTTTTTTTTTGCTTTTCGACTTCTAACTTCTTATGTGATCCAATTAAATATCCCATTTTATTTTATACTTGCCTTGAGAGGATTCAGTAACAGCAGATGTCTCTCTGTAGGGTACCAAGTAGAAAGTAACATCCTGTGGATATTTCCTGCCTATCAAATTTAAATGAGAATCAAATTTGTCTTGATCTGGAGTTTTACATCAGTAAGTACTGGAAAATATTCATACATTTTAATGATACACTCTTTTCTTTCCCTCTGCTTTCTGTTACATCTCTTTTCTTGTCACTCTTCCCTCCCGGAGCCTTGATGTCAGTATTTATCTCTGCGTGGGAGTCTGTCCATGAAGACATTTTAACACAGATCTTGTATTTAGCCAGCGAGTGTTACTGCTCCAAGTGCTTTTGTGCAATATGCCACTAACTCATCACAGTATTTTTTATCACCCTTTAATGAGGATGATAGACTCTTACGCAAGAGTCTTCAAAAAAACAAGTGAGCATCTTCTATCAAGGGAACAGTGGCTGGGCCTAAATACCAAGACAGACATTTTCATGTCACAAGAATTGTAGGAGTTAAAGAATGCTCTGAGGTTTCCATAAAACTCACTGACATCTTTTTGTACAAGATAATTCTTAGCACACATAAGACTTATGTATGAAGTGTCCCTGATATTTCACAGGTGTGTGCTCTGATTGTATAAACATTTTGGGTCATGCAACAAGGAGATTTCAAAGCACTACCCAATTGCCAGTTGGACCATGTCAGAGAGCCAGCTGAACTCAAGCAGAAGAGTGGGTTTTTTTCATGTAGTTATAAGAACAAAAAATGTATTTTAATTTCTAAATGAAAGAGTATTTTAAAAACATGAATCTGATTTTTTTTGTTGCTCAAATATTAAAAAAAAAAAAAAAGTTTTTCTTTCATTGTAAGATTTTGCCAGGTTAGACAAAGAGTTCCAGTTTTTTTCTGAAATCTTCTTTTTCTGTTGTTTTTAAATTTATATATTTATTGTTCACTATACAGTAAAATTTTCAGCACAGCAGGAAGAAACCAGGGCACGAGAGGAATCAAAGTTCTTTGTGCTTCTTTTTTCTTCTTCTTCTTCTTTTTTTAACAATTATCTCCTGAAATATATTACTTACTCCATCCTTTGCCATGTTTGAGCAAGATTTTCATTAGATTTTGTTGTGCTTTGGCAAAATCTGACTTTTACAACCACACTGCTCTCTCTGGAAAATTCAGTTTTTAAAACATTTACCTCTGTAAATAACACAGGAAAAAAAATACTTAATAGCTACAGTTTTGTACCTGTTTATCTCTGCATTCTAGAGCACAGTCTGTGACTTTGAAGATTTTCCTGTGTAAACTACATAGGTAAGATACAGTCAAAAAATATAGCCTCAGATTTCTGAGAATATTCTTTAGCTGGCTTTAAATATGTGTTTCTTTTTCAGATCCTTTCTTTGATTTAATGAAGGGGGAAATACAGAGCTTTACAAACGAAACAAAAAGTAGGGAGCATTTTTACTAGAAAGAAAATCATTGCTGAGAGGGTGCAGCTAAGGGAGAAGCAAAATTAGGATAGTAAAATAGGCTACAATGAAATAATGGTTTGGAAATATTTGTTTCTTATGACTCTTGGCCTTCCTATTCTTCCCTTCCACAGGCTGTTGACATAAACCTGAAGAGCTGATGAACTGTTAAAAATGCTTGTCTTTGTATGAAATGTGTCTCAGTAAAGATGGAGAGAACAGTAATACTAGAATATAACGGGTTAGCAGAATTATTTCTGAACAGAATAACTTTGAAATCTTTGTCCAAAACACTGAAAAATGAGTTAATTAATATTCTATACTGTGAGGGTTGGGCAGTGTGAGAGGTAGATTTTGTTTTTGCAGTAGAAGCTTCCAGTATTTTCTGTACATAGTATAGGCCTTTACTGAACTTATAACCGTCTTGTGAAATAGCTGTTTTTCTCCCCCTAAGAAAGTTGCTAACAGAGTAAAAAGATTTGGGGCGCTCTGACTGGGGTAGAATTGAGCCAGGCACAAGATAAGGCAAATAGCAGGTTGGAGAGAGAGACTCACACAGAACAGAACGAATGTGCTCATTCTTGGAATTATTGCCCTTCTATCTCGATAGGACAGTACAAAGTATATCAAAGAAACAACAGGTTGGTAGCGGACCTTATCTGGAAATGTATCGTAGCAACAGCGTCGGGGAGATTGTGAGCCTGAGACGATCAACCAATGAGAGAGCGCCAGGACAGTATTACCTGCATCGGGTTTAGGGTATTTAATGGAATGAATTTCGCTGCCGGTGTGGAATTTCTTCCTTGCCAATAGAGGGCGTGCGCCCGTTATTGCAATAACGAATAAACTTGGCTGCTATCACTAAGATCCTTGCCCAACCTGGAATTTTTGACTTTGAGTTTTTTCTCACAGGCAGTATATTCTTCATTTTACTGCCAGAGAATGAGATTTACTTCATTTGCTATTTCACCCTAAGAGTCACCAGTAAAACTGAATATGGCGTGCAATCCTTCACAGCAAAATATTCAAACAACTTTCCCTGCCAGCAATCATAGAATCAGCTGAATCGAGTACCTCTCACTGCCTTTTGTTTATTCCTGAATTAAGAGGTCCACTAATATGAAAACTGAACATCATTCTCATTATTTTGGACCAACATTCTTTTTAAATGGCTCTTGCTTTTTGTTCTGGATAAACCCTCCTAGACTGCATCTAGCTAATAAACACATCTGCTATCTCAATTCGGGCAAGTACGCCAAAACAGAATTACTTATATGAGTAAAGTTAGGCATGTGGTTCACCACTTTTCTGAGTGGGAAATAGGGCATCAGTGAAGATAAGTGTGATTACAGGGAAGACCAAGCCCTTAATGCCTGTTATTTGTACAGACTATTCCTGCAGTGTGAGGACCAAGCTAAGCTCTACAAAGGTGATGAGAATAGTAAAAAGGGAAAATAAATCTCAAGAACAGATTTAAATGTATGTTTTTATTTTCCTTCTTATATTTCCCAGAGCTTTTTCCTTTTACTGTAGAGAAACAAGAAAAAAAGAACACTCAAATACTTGAACTCTCTCTGGTAATAACAATAATAACGACAAGCTAAGTTTATGTCTACCCACTGATGAGGGAAACTGTGTTCTGACATTTCATACCCTACTTCACTGCTACAGTTATTTTATATTCTGGTCCTTCTGCTACCCAACAGCCTATTATAATTTGTTTTATTATTCTATGTGTTTTTCTGTTGTCTTGAATTGATATATACTATTGAATGACAAAATGTTTAAACACAGTGCTCAATTAGCATACCCTTGTTTTACTTCATTATGATATATGTCTGACTTTTACCTCTACAGAATTCTACAAAAATGAAACATTGATGGAAAAGATCTATAAAATGCCAGCAGTAGTTAATGCAATTTGTTATGTCCAATCCAAATTCCATGTTACCTTTACAATCTAAAAGAAAATGTTGAATCCTGTACAAACTCCTTGAGTCTAGCCCTGGAACAAGTACCATTGTCTTTCTAAGTTTCAGAGTTCCTTCTTATTCTAGTCAGATTTTTCCAGTTTCCTCACTCTAGTATGATTATTTCCCAAAAGTTTTCTTTTAAGCTAAATGAAAATTTTGCAGGAAAATAATAACTGAAGTTTATTTTAAAGTCTTTGGTTTTTACTTTCTTTATTAAATTTGTGTCCAAGCACAGAGTGCTTCACCTTGGTCAGGGCAATCCCAGATATGTTTATAGATTAGGAGAAGAACTTCTTGAGATCAGTTCTGAGCAGAAGGATCCTGAGGTTCTGATGGACAAAAAGCTCACCGTGAGCCAGCGGCATGCTCTTGCAGCCCAGAAGGCCAACAGCAGGCTACATCAAAAGAGGTGTGATCAGCAGGGAGAGAAAGAAGATTCTCCCTCTCTGCCCTTGGATTCATCTGAAGTACTGTGTCATGATCTGGGGACCCGAGTCTGTGGAGCTGTTGGAGTAGATTCAAAGGAGGGCCATGAAGATGATGAGAGAGCTGGAGCACCTCTCCTGTGAAGTAAAGCTGAAGGACCTGGGCTTATTCATTCCAGTATTTAAAGGAAACTTTTAACTTATGCTGGGGGACTGGCAGCTTGTGGGTAGGCTGATGAGTGAGCAGGGGT
Organism: Perdix hodgsoniae; assembly: GCA_035772895.1. Taxonomy (NCBI): domain Eukaryota; kingdom Metazoa; phylum Chordata; class Aves; order Galliformes; family Phasianidae; genus Perdix; species Perdix hodgsoniae. The sequence goes on along the minus strand of JAPSGF010000125.1, from coordinate 231,099 downwards.
GGAGCACAATTTAAACACCCTATAAACCTATCATCACCCACCCCTGACCTTGGCAACTGGTGATAAGCTTTAAATATCCTTGGGGAGCACAGCAGGTGAGTAATTGTTGTTACTGCCCGCCGTGAACGCGGAGGTTCAGCAAGTGAGCACAGCCCACACTGCCCATATAGTGCTGCAGCTGTGGATGTGGGAGGTGGGTCAATTGTTGAGGAATTATTGCCTCTATTTGCTGTAGAGACCAGCTTTTCTCTTGGCAGTTTCTAAGACTGTAGGCCTAAACATAGTCTCCACCAGACAGCAGGCTTATCCCAAGGAGATGGTGATGACCCAGGTGGAGGGTGTGCCCAGAAATGTAGCTGTTCAGGTCTCCAGCTGCAAGGAGTTCCTGAGCCTGCTGCTGCCTGGGGAGGGTAGTGGGGATTCCACCTGTGTGGGGTGTGAGCAGGTGGATGAGCTGCTCAGCCTGGTGGTGGAGCTCAAGGAGGAGGTGGAGAGACTAAGGACCATTGAGAAATGTAAGCGGGAGATAGACTGGTGGAGTGACTTGCTGGCGTGCCACATGGAAGGATGCCACAGAGATACCCCCAGAAAGGTGGTGGACCCCTTGCCCTGTCACAGTTGGATAGACCTGACAGAATGAGGAGTGTTGGAAGAGTGTTCCAACTCAGTGTCATGGGTGCCCCCCTGCCTTCCTACCCCACTTCGCCAGGTTCACTAAGCAACAGGTTTGAGATGCTGGAAGTTGAAGGGGAGGTGAGCAGGGAGGTGAGATAGGATCTACATAGGAGGGAATCTAAGGCAAGGTGGTCACCTTCATGCCTTGAGACTGCCTCTGGCAGGAAAGAAAGAAAGGTGGTCATGGTGGGCAACTCCTTTCTCAGAGGAACGGAGGGCCCCATTTGCAGATCCTATCCGAGCTATCGGGAATTGTGCTGCCTTCCTGGGGCCTGGGTCAGAGACGTAACTAGAAAACTCCTAAAGCAGATTCAGTCCACTGATTACTTCCCATTACTCATAGTTCAGGTGGACAGTAATGAAATTGCTCAGAGAAGCCTATGAACTATGAAAAGAGATTTTAGGGGTTAGGGCATTTAGTTTGAGAAGAGGGAGTGCAAGTGATCTTTTGTTCTATACCTTCAAGGGCAGTGAGGGACATGGAGTGGGCTTGGAAAGCACAAGTAATGAAAAATTGGCTCAGAAGCTGGTGTCATGGCAGAAACTTTGGGTTTTTTGGCCATAGGGCAGCTTACTTGGCCCCTGGCCTGTTGTCTGTGCCCACCTATCTTAAAAGGTGCAACAAATCCTAGCGCAGGAGCTAGCAGGGCTTATCAAAAGAGCTATGATGGGGGAAGGGGACAAAACAGGGCTCACTAGAGATGAACCTAGGGGAACAATGCTTGAGCTGGGGGTGAAGCAGATGACTCAGCTGAAGTGCATCTACACTAATGCACACAGTATGAGCAACAAGCAGGAGAAGTTGGAAGTGACTTTGCAACAGGCTAACTATGACCTAGTTGCTATTGCTGAAAAATGGTGGGTCCACTCCCATGAGTGCTGTGGTGGATGGCTATTGATGATGATGAAGCTCTTCAGAAGGAATAGACAAAGAAGGAAGGGTGATGGTGTGGTTCTTATATTAAAGAGTTTTTTGATGTTGAAGACCTTGGGGTTGGGAATGATAAAGTTGAGTGTCTGTGTGTAAGGATCAGTGGGAAGGCCTGTAGGGGCGACATCTTGGTGGGTATCTGTTATAGACTACCCAATCAGGATGAAGAGAAGGATGAGGCATTCTGTGAGCAGCTTGTGGAAGTTGTGCAGTCACCAGCACTCGTTCTCATGGGAGACTTCAAATTCCCTGATTTATATTGAAAATATAATACAGCACAGAGGAAGCAGTCCAAGAGGTTTCTGGAGTGCATGGAAGATAGCTTCCTTATACAGCTGGTACAAGAACCTATCAGGGGTGGTGCCCTCTAGACCTGCTCTCCACTATCAGAGAAGGACTGACTGGTGGGAGATGTGAAGGCTGGGGACTGTCTTGGGCGGAGCGACCATGAAATTGTAGAATACTCTATTCTTGGAGATGTCAGAAAGGTGACTAGTAAAACTGCAGTCTTGAACTTCCAAAGGGTGGACTTTGACCTTGTTGCAGGAGTCCCTTGGGTGTTGCTCCTGAAGGCTAAAGAGGTCCAGGACACTTCTCAAGATGTAAATCTTAAAGGTAGAAGACCAGGCTATTCCTGAGTGCCATAAGGCAAGTTGTACGGGAGGAAGACTGATGTGGATATACCGGAAACTATTTCTGAGACTTTGGAAGAAAAAGAGAGTCTATGTCCTCTGGAAGAAGGGACAGGCTACTTCAGGAGATTACAAGTAATGTATGCAGGAAGAAAGTTAGGAATGCAAAAGCCCAACTTGAACTCAGATTGGCCACTGCAGTGAAAGAGAATAAGAAATCCTTCTACAAATGTATCAATGGTAAGAGAAGAATCAAGGGGAATTTCCATCCTTTACTTGATGCAGCAGGGAATGTGACCACTGAGGATAAGAAAAAGGCTGAGGTCCTCAATGCCTTCTTTAATAGGCAGATCAGTTGTCCTCAGGGTCCTTTATGCCCTGATTTGGAAATCTGGGATGCTATGCAGAATACATCCCCAGCGATTCAGGTGGAAACAGAGAGCTCCTCCTCCATCTCAACTGTCACAAGTCCTTGGGACTGGATTAGTTCCACACTGGGGGTGCTGAGGGAGCTGGGCAAAATAAAAGGTATACATCTGCTTCAAAGTCAAGGGTGATGTTGAGGGAAAGAAGCAAAAAGCCTCACAACTAATTGAAAAGGAGAAGGATCTATGAACATTATTTTATGGGAGAGGAGAGAAACTGAGGAGGATGACAAAGATCAGTATGGGGTCAAATCTCGAGGGAAAGGAGCCACCAGCAATAGCAGTCTAAGAATCATATAGGTTATATATCTATTTCATGTTTTACCATGGCTGGCAGCCAAAATAAAAGGTATACATCTGCTTCAAAGTAGAATTCAAAGGATGTAGAGAACTAGGGAAATCTAAAACTCTTCACAGAGAAGCAAGAAATCTGTTGGCTTTTGAAGTCTTCAGCCTACAAAGTAAATATTAAACTAACTAAATTCAACATATTCCTACCTCATAATTTACCTTTAGCCTTATTTTTTTCTTCTCAAGTAAAATAAGAGCACGCTTTCATCATACATGAATGAGCTATTTATTTTAATAGAAGAAAATGCTTTCATTCTACTTTAAATAACTCCTTTTGAAATACTTCTGTATGACGCACATTTTATTCTTTTTTTCTAAATTAGAATGGTGTTCATTCACTGCTGTTGTTGCAAAGTCTATGGAATCAGTTCTTCTTAGAAAACTTATGTCAGATCTCCATCTTGACACTAATTTTTATTTGGAATCCAAATTCAAAAATGTTAACATCCAAAAGTGAAATAAAGTTTAATTATGACATTCTGAAGTAGATCTGAAATATGTCTGAATTTTGCTGTTTTTTTTTTGTTTGTTTGTTTGTTTTGTTTACCTCACTAATGTTCTCAGTTAGAATGGATGAGGGGAAACAAATAGTTTTTCACAAACTATGATGTGTGCACATACAATCCAGGATATTAAATAAACATGGATTCAAGATTTAATAAAGATGATAGTTCTGTATAAAAATCATCACTCTAGTGGTTAACTTTACACAGAATTATCACTCTTGCACATAGAAGCAGGGTGTACAATGTGGAAGGACAGCTGATTAAGGAAAGCTGTAATTGTTTTTTTAAGTTTCAAATTTTTGTCATATTTCAGTCATTTTAGAAATATATTGTCAGTTGTCCAGTCCTTTGTTTTGTTAGCTGATTAGCTCATTCCTCATTCTGTTCACATTTTCCCTCCTAAAACAAAAAAAACAAAACTCACTTCAGATAAAAAATAATTTTCAATACAGCAGTTTTTTAAGCCTTGGATTCACTTCTTGATGTTGCTGCTGACAGACAGCTGTGTCTGGGATGTACCAGCTAGCTCTAAATTTCATTTCTGAGACTATTTATGTGATCTTTTAGTCATAAAACTCCTTATCTGATAATATAGCCATATCTAAAAACTTAGTCCAAAAACTATCAAGTTGAACAGCTCGAGTATCTTGATCATACAAAGATAATTGCAGTGAGCTATTTAAAGCAAATACAGTAACAGAAATACATTGCCTTACAGCTTACTTTCCAAGCAAAATGTTTCTCTTTTCTGGGGGGTAGGAAGGAGTGTTGATGTTCTGTTTTTCTTTTTTTAATCATTGTTTTCTGTATGTTCTCTATTGTTCTTACAGTAACACATATCTGGACAAATTTCTGTTGCCCCCCCAGTGAGTGGACTATTTCCAGTGGAATCCTAATTTCCATCTTCACACAAGCATCTCCCCGAATACCAGTTCAGGGAATAGCTCTGAGGGTTCTGAAATGGACTGAGATGGTTCTAACTATCACTGGGACCTACCTTGTTGAAAGTACCCATGTCTCACAAGAACCGAGGAAAGATGTGGATAAAGTTTACTGTTACAGCAACAGCAGCAAATAAGACATAGACATCATTTTATCTTTATTCCTTTCACTTACTGAACAGTCTTAATCTTTACCTATGAAGTTTTTTTCTCTCTTTTGCCCTTCTGATTCTCCCTCCCATTCCACTGTGGAGAAGTGACTAAGTAGTTTTGGAATGGTTTACCTTACAGCCAGAGTTAAACTAGCACAGATTGATTTTCAGAACACTCTGATATCTAGGGTTGAAAGTGCCAAGCTTATTGTTGGTCCTTGCTTCCAGTGAAATTTGCTTTGGATAAGTTCTCAGTGATACCCTTCAGAGTATCTTTCAACAGTTACATAAACAAAAAAGTTGATTCACCTGCATGATGCAAGAGGCTCTAGAACACTCCTCAGAAAGTGGCCTTTGACCAGAGGAAACTCTCCCTTCAGAGGCTAGCCCTTAAATGAGCCAGGGAAGCGTCATGTGAGAAGCACAAGTGAACTGCTTGTACCTGTGCTTCCTGGGCCAGCCAACTGCTGATGCCCAATGAGTTGTACAGAAGCAGAACACTCAAATACAAACAAATACAAAACACAAATACAAAAGAGAGGTCCATGATTTACAGGGGTTTTGTGCCTATACACAGCACTTTCTACTAAAAAAAAAAAATGCAACTTACTTTGGAGAAATTTTTTAAAATATTGTCTTAATTCAGATAACAGATATGAAGGGAAAAAAATACAATAAATGTAGAAATAACAAGTCAGACTATTTCCATTATCTAACCCTTTTTCTGAAGTGTTAAAGAACAGCAAAGAAATGTAACATTTAACACTGCTAAGAATTTGAGACACCTAAGGCAGCAGTAATTTCATGTAAGGCAAATCCTCCAAACCTGTTGATACCAGTGCACCCAAGCAGTGAAATTTTTCTTTTTCTTTAATTTTTTTTTTTTTGGAGGGGGGTTTGGTGTTTTTTTTCAAGCACTTTAGGAGAGCATTCAAAAAATTGAATCCTGAATCCATTTCGGAAATTTGGTGTTTTTCTTTTTCTTCTTTAAATATCACACCAGTATTTTCATCAAAACACCAAAATCTAGCACAGAATTACTCAGTGCCCCCAGAATACTGACTCCTCTTGAATGTGTTACTGAACAGAAATCTGTGTGAGTGATCTGTTAGCACAGCTTCCAAGCCTGCTTCCTCTCTTCCCCATCTCTTCATAATGACAATGGCTTTGTTCAGAGCTTTGCACAACTTCAGTGTCCTAAAGAAGCTAAATCACCGTTTGTGTTGATGATGGCCTAATATGTTATTGAGGTGACTTTTGCTTTGCCTCTTAGAAAATTTACCTAGAGCTCAATTCAGGACCAGGTAGACATAATAAGAATCGTTAAAAGAAAGATGTTTATTTTCTCTTCAGGAGGTACCTTACTGAAGAATGTGAATTGGGGTGCCTGTAGTTACTGTGCTATCCTAGAGGTAACTCTGCTAAGAACTGTGAAAAACAAACAAACAAACAAACAAAAACTACCTAACAAGGTCCCATGTTAGAAACTGCAAAGGAGCTCCTTTACATTTTTCTTCCTGAAAAAAAATAAATCTCTTCCAATGTGTTTGCCATACTGTACTTCCTTATATTCCTCAATACTGCAAAGCCAAAACTGGAAAAGTAATGTTTCTGAGGGGAAAAAAAAAAAAAAAAAAAAGCCAGTCTAAACTTTACTGTAAATATGCCCTGCAGAAATTAATGACCCCTTCAAGGAGAACAGAGAGGCTACTCCCTAAATATGCTTTCCATGCAGTTTCTGAGCACCTGTAAGTAAAGCAGTCAAGTTACCATTGTGTACAAGGCCCCAGAGAGTCCAGGGTTCAGAAGGACATGGAAACCAATGAAATCTTCAAGAGCAGTAATTCAGTGTTATTCCTACATCATGACTTTCCATTCTGGTTTATTCTTCACCTCCTTTGGCAGGACAGCCATGCTGCTGAGTGAATTGGTAATGCTGCCCTCTAGTTCACACCCAGATATGCAGCTCTCTGATAGCAATGCACCCCGTGCTCTCTACTGTGAGAGTACTAGCTCCTTTGGAGGCTTCCCCTGCCTCCTAAAGTCTCACCCACACATTGCCCTGGTACCCAGCTGCTTCTGTGTTTTTTATCCCTCTGCAGCTCCTCACACTCTCTCTGCTAGACTCTCCTGGCATAACGTACATCTTTGGGGGAAGCAGGGCAGAGATCTTCATGTCCCCAGAAATGGCCATTACTTGATTTTGCGTCCTCAGGCTGCTCTGAAATATAAAGCAAGAAGTCACAGTAGCCAGATAAATTCCCCAAGCCTCTTCTCAGAAAGTTACTTGAAAAGCACATTAAATTTTCTTGATCTTGACTTTTCCTTTTTTAGAAAAGAAGACCAAAAATAGACTTTCTGATTACACTGTGAAACCTATAAAGGGAATGCTTATTAATCTGTGTAGCTCTGCCAGCCCAGAGATGAAATGAGTCATAAAAGTATCAGAATGTTGCACCTACTGCTTTTTCACTGCTCTGACAGAGGATTATTATCATCTGCATGATGTTCTAGTGGGAGGACACCTGACACCAGAGGCCATTGCTACCAATGTAATTGGCTTTCAGCCAAAGGTTTCAAAGACAACTGAAGCAGAGCACACAAGATACTTTCCTGTTATTTTGGGTAGACAAATATAGGTAATCTTCTTAATTAAACATAGTGAGGAAGTGAAGATGCTAGGATCTCAGTGCTGATCCCTGAAATAAGTGCTTCACCAGTTATTACAGCAATGCCAGGATTTCAAAATTGAACAAGGAATTGATATGCCAGATGATAGAGGATTATGGGTGTAAAATGTACTTAATCAGACTGTACAGTAAAATATCAGGCACAGAAACTGCACTTTGGTATACTCACTTTAAGTTTTTGTTGTTGATAAAAACTAAAAATAAGTAAATAAGATACTTCCAATAAGAAGCATGGCATTTCTATTTCTCCCACAGGAAATAAACTTTATTTGACAGAGAGCAGTGGCTTTTTGAGGAGGAAAAAAAAAAAAAGGTGCAGAAATAAAACGTATGTACTGAGGCATGAAGTCATATATTTAGAAGACTAGAGCTACCAGCACAGGAAACTGTTCTCCAGATCCTGTTTAAGAACAGGTCTGGAAGGAGGAAGTATTGCCTACAGAAAATAACTGTGCAATTTATGGGTACACTGCTACATCTAAGAATATATGCCTGTGGGAAAAAAAAAATAAAGAAAGAAAAAAAGAAAGTAATTTTCCAGTGAATGGTAAAAATGGGGGAGGGTTCCAGCATTACCTCCAATGAAACTCGAAGAATGGACCCTGGGACCACATATCCCTTTTTTGAGTTGGAAATTTCAGTAGACAGCTTGAGTAAGTGGGCGAAGATTGAGATGTGTGCTCCCTGCACATCTCTGCCATTGACCAGCTCACTGTTTGTAAATCCACTGGCACTGCAGTTGTCACAAAATGCTTTTTTGGGGGTGTTTTTCTTTATTTTGTGTGTGTGTGTGTGTTTGTTTTTTGTTTTGTCCTGACAGGCAGGATGTGATCTCAGCTGAGAATCCTGGAACTACAGTAAAATAAATGACTTAATGATTCAGAACAGAAAAATAAATCAACCTCTCCCTTCTTTCCCAGAGACTCAAGCAAAGGATGCCATCTATCACTCCCAAACCATGCATATTCTAAGAAAACCACTAAACTAAATGGGCCATTTCACACCTTCATCCCCTCTGAGAGACTACCAAACAGCAAAACCTTGCTCCAACAAATCACTTAAAGAAAATAACACCAAGTTTCTGTCCTTTTACCAAATTTCTACCTTTACATTGCATTGAGATCTTAGAAACAGATCTCTAGTTATCTAGCAGGCTTTCCAACAGCTATGCTCATCTAGAAAAAGAGAACTACATCCTAATTTATTTACTAACTGAACTTTTAATATATTAAAAGAAAAAAAAAAGTTATGGACAGTTTAACAGAATATCATCTGGACTAAACTTGATTTCAATTCATTTTTGTGAATGAGCCTGAAGATGCAGTGGGGTACTTGGGATAGGTCCCAAGATTTTTGGTTATACCATATATCCCTGATGAAGTGATGACACTGTTGATAGCTGATCCAAATGTACAGTTACAAAGTGCTCTAGAAATTACAATAGGTAGAATATTACTGTAAATAAACAAAGAAGTGAAATGCATGACTAGGTAATAATAAGATGAATTCTGTTTAGACAAACTTTGCAGAGAAATAACTTAATAGGTACATGTTAACATTTGGGGGTGGGTACTGGAATCATAGGATTTCAAAGTAAAAAGCTGTAGAAAATACATAATTTAGGGTAGTAAGTACATAAACCTCAAGTAAAAAGTGGCAGGAAAGAGAGAGAATGACAGCTCAGGTTCTCTGCTCCATCTCTAAAACTACAAAAAATTCAGTGTGAACATTATTCTTCTTTAGGTAATAATCAGATATAGCCACATAGTGTCCCAGTTTGGTACGTTAAGTTGTAAAGTTGGTATGCTTTTTCTTTAACATTAACCTCAGAGATTTAGCACTGCCTTCGTAATTTCCAGCATGGGTGTCAGTTTTTAAAACCACTTCTAATCCAGCACCAGAAATAACACATGAAACAATGAAAAATGTATGACCAGATTTTTTGGCCACACCAAAGCGGGCATTAGGTGGGTTATGGAGAATGGACATTGGTAGAAGCAAACAATGAAACTGAACCAGAACAAGCAAAGGTAAATTTTAAGAAATCAAGAATTACAGATGCTAAATAATGTTTTTTGGAATGTACATCCATCTTGCAGATTTTACTGATGTAATCAAGATCATAGCTCAGTTGCTAGTTCAAAACTTCAAATATAAAGAAAATTATGGCTAATATATGTTTATTTCACTTTGAGAAATAAATTACCTTTCTGCATCACAAAGACCTAGCCAGATGTATATGCTTTCTTTAAAATTTTGTTAGTTTATTTTGCAATTAAATTAATCCAAAAGGGATTGGGGATCAACACCACATTACCAAGAAAATGTGATTCCCTACATCATCTCTTCCTTTTCTGTCATCAAGGATGCTTCATATATTTTAAAATTATTCAACCCCCCCTCTTCCCCCCCCCACCCCCCCCCCCCCCCCCTAAAAAAAAAACAAAAAAAAAAGTACTTAAGTTTGTAGGGATGACAAGAGATAAAAGGAAACATCTTCAGAAATGGTGGTGGTGGGTAGGAAATGGAGCGCAGGAACAGTTCCTTAAATAAGTAATATCAGACCACACAGAAAATGCAGCTATAAATCAAATGTGCACATAAGTAAATCTTCAAACATTTTACATAAAGTAGAAAAATATTTTCTTGAAAAATAATGCTGTGAAAAACAGGAAGGCACTAATCAAGAATATTGTAACTAAAGGAACTGAAAACCAACTATTGTACAGACCATGCACAGAAACTGAGGAAAGAATATTGTTTTAGGATGCAGCTGTTAGGACAGAACAGAAACAGTTAATAAAAACACAACAATTAAAAGAGAAACAAACAAATGTTTAAGCAGTACTTGCATCTTGCTGTAATTTAAAAGGTATTGTATAAAATGCAAAAGATAAGAAAAAGTATGAGGAATAAAAATATATGAGCTTATGTACAAAAAATATGGAAAGGCAGTAATTCAGAGAGGAAAGAATAGAGCTCAAATCCTGTCTTCTCAACTCTAATTTAAGCATACACATACAACTGTACAGCAATGTGCACTGTATGATGGAGAATAGTACAGAAGTTTTGTTGAGAAGATTTTGAGATCAGCGACTTTAGAGAAAGTCTCAAGAATGTTTCTTAGGAACTAAATATAACCCTGTAAGTCTCTTCTGTCAGCTTGTGCTGCTTATAATGAATATATAAATATATCCAATAAAATATGAAGACCTGATGAGAGTAAGGAACATGCCTAAACAGTTAAAAGTAAGAATTATAGCCCAACACAGCAGCTGAGTACCACTACATAGGGCAGACATTGCCTTTGGACTGAAACTTTAGATCAGAATGGGTAAGGCAGCTGCCACTTCTTCACAGGCAGAATGATAACAGTCTGTATCTATTAGATTTCCTTTACCATTTGATTTAAATTGGCTGTTGGACTCATTTGTTAAAGTCACAGCGCTAGTTGTCTAAAAGCCGCTGAAATTCGTTCAGGACAAAAAAAAAAATCAGGATTAAGTCAGTGACAAGAAAGTAGTGGTACAAAATCATAGAATCACCAACATTAGAAAACATCTACAAGATCTTCAGTCCAACCAAACACCTATCATCAATAGCTCTCACTAAATCACGTCCCTCAACACAACATCCAAACTTTCCTTGAACACCTCCATTGTCAGTAACTCCAGCACCTACTTGGGCAGCCTTTTCCACCGCCTAATCACTGTTTCAAAGTAGTAGTATTTCCTGGCTTCTACCTTCCTATATTAAAATAAAAATAAATCCAATTTATTAGCCTGCAACCTATATACACAATGAAATTTTCATAATCGTCAAACACCCAATTCCACCATTCCTAATTACAGCACCTTATTCTCAGATCATTGAGAGGCAGACATTCTGTGTGACATACAGACATATGAAAAGCAAGTTGTAGCTGAGAGAGCTCAAACAGCTCCTGTTGTCTCAAGAGAGCTAACAGCTACTAACTAACAGCTACTAACAACAATGATCTTGTCTGCCATTCCGTCTGTGATAATATAAAATGTACAGGTAGCAAAGCTGTACCATAGGCTGGAATTTGATAAATATACTCTATGCTTCAGAACTGGGAGCACAAGAAGGACAGGACTTGAATGGTGTACTCTTACTAGATCATTTTGATAAATGATAATGATTAGAGCCATAACAGGAAAAGACATTTTCTTTGACAATGAAAAGCAAATCCTATCAAAAGAAGTTCTGGTATAGTCACAACAACTTGTTGTTGCTTTAATTTTGATATTTTATGTTAAACTATATTAACAACAGCACAAGCCAACCATCAAGACAGGAGTGGGCATAGAAACTGTAAGCACAAAGAAGATATAGATAGCTCTGATCTATTCACTAGTAACAAGAAAGCACTTCTATAAAATCAAAAACCTCCTTGCTACCACAGTTTGAGAATTGCTTCTTCAAATACCATTTCTTACAGAACTAATGGGAAGACAGTAAAAGCAAGAAGTGAGGTGTTAGACATTACTTGCAGTATTTTATAATATTGCTGCTCTAAAATAAGGTGGATCAAAAAAGTTGCTGCCACACCATGCTATGCCAAAGCATGTTAACTATCTCAGTAGTGGAGAACTGCACTGACACCTGGTCACTGTTCCTCTTACGAACAGAGACTCTTGGTTTGGCAGACTGTGTTTCGAAGGCCATTTTCCACTATTATAAAATATTTATACTATTGTAATCAGAGTGTAGTGAAGTTCCAAGGTCACAGCCTGAACCAATGGATGAGCTACATGAATGTGTGAGTGCCTGAAGCAGGCAGGGAAGGGTTTAGGGCTACCCCTTTTGTCTCTGCAATACTTCCTGTGCCATCTGAGTCTGCAGGGTTCCACCTTTCCCTGCACCCTTCTTTGCTGTAGCGCAACGGTACGAATGGGGGAGGGTCATATTCCTCAGTTCATCCTTTTCTCCAAACTCTTACTGAGAGGTGTGAGTTAATTCCTCTTCAATAACTTCTCATGTAGCAACTATTTCTCAAATAAAGGCTCTGTCATTGTCTCTGCTTGACCTTACCACATTGGTTTTATTTAATTTGCAGACAACTTCGTGGACCTTTTTCTGATTCTTGCACTGCAGATTTTCCTACTGTCGATTTGTGCTTTTGAGAGAACTGATGAAATCAGAACTGCTATTTAACTTAAACAATATTAGCATTCATCTTTTCTAGTCTTTTTCTTTGTTTCTCTTTCATACTTCCAATGCTTTCTCTTGTTATTTGATTTCCTGTGTTGACAACCAAAATTTTGGTTGTGTCTAATCTTTCTCCTTAGTCCCATGTGACAATTCCTACCGATATATTTACACAGAGATTTGTTATTTCATCTTTAAGACACTATACTGAAACAAATATAATGACACAGAATGCTATCTGTCAGCCCTTCTAATTTGCTTAGAAGGTGCTTAGTGCTTAGTATATTCTGCATTTAGTGTTTACTCTGAGGTCTAATCTATGCTGCATTGTACGTACACAGTGCTCTGGAATTAGCAGTCAGCACAACAGGATTGTATTTGTGAGAAATCATACTGCTAAGGAAAAGCAATGGCAAATATGGCACTCTCAACCAAAACCTGCTATCACTGCAGTTCTTGTCTCTGTCTTCCTTTATTGCTCATTGATAAGTGTAGTGGTACTACAAATTGAGATTTGCTAGGCTCTGCAAGACCCTCCATCCAAACCTCTGTCCTGAAGGGTTCTAAAGACATGAACTGATGTGGAAACAAAAACAGGTCTTAACAAACCATAAGATACTCATAAAAGCTAAAAGGTCTAACTCTGACTCTACCTTTTATTTTCTCTGAATAATCATTTCCCTTTATCAAAGTTGTTGAATATGAGAATGTATGAAGCATATCCTCTCACTAGGAGGTATCAGCCTCCTCAGAAGTTCATGCAACAGTAAGTCTTTTTGTCATGGTCTTATGACTTTTTTATTGGTATTTCACACCATGTAGAGCACTGGGATTTAAAGAGTTAATGCTCCAGTTCCGTAGAATTCCGGATGCCTTGTTCTTAGAAAAGAAGAGGAACTATATATCCCAGAAGACTTTCACAGTACCATTTCTATTTTCCACTTAGAGGGAAAGATAGAACTGCTTGCTAGTGGCGAGACTGCCCTTTCTTTTACTGGTTGTCTCTGTGGTGTGTACTCTAGCCGTCTCACCTTCAGCATTAGAATAAGGCTTTCTGTTTTGGACACTCTCTTATTTATTTATTATCTTCAATTCTAAGTATTTTGTATTATATAGTGTTATCCCACATTCTGCTATCATATTTAATAAATGAGTTTTTAGCTCATTGCCACCGTATTGTTTTTAGGCCCATCTTCCTACATTTTCCCTTCCACCACTCCCACAGCATGTCTCAGTGGGTACCTCCACCCCATTAGTCATGGAGTTTAGGTGAAACCAGCCCAAAAACATTGACGTTTTCATCATAACTTGTTTTCATGGAGCAAGGTAGGTAGTTGCCTCCAATGAATTTTAAAAAAATGAAAAGCTCTGATTATCTCTTAAATAAAAAACAAACAACAACAAAAACAGAAAAGTGTCAACACTGCAAAATGCAGAAATAAAGAGAAATATACAGTTGGTGTTACTGTCTGTAAGATCCTAAGGGGCTATATCTACTGGATTAAATATTTACAACTCCATATAGGCAAAAACGGTTAATACTGTTTTTCTGCAGATCATGAGCCAATACTTCTTTTGCAGATATTTGTTACATTAATCTATACTTTGTCATAATCATTAAGGAGCAGGAATAGATCAGCCATAACTGAATGCACTTTCTAATAGCAGTGAATATATTTCGTGCTTAATGTATTTATTTACAACTTGCTACTTTTGGAAAATTCCCCCCAGAAAAGTCCAAGTGACGGTAACTTTCAGTTTTGATTCATCTCTGGTTAGGGAGGAACAGCTGTTTATCAGTTTTATATGTTCAAACTAAACCTGCCATTGAAACTGGGGGTTTGTAACAAGTCTTTTAAGACAAAGAATACACTGTTATAGCTTAAACCCTAGTGCCACAAGCAATCACATGGAATAGTCTAAACAAAATGTAGTCTGTAACACAGAACAACACATAATTGTTGTTGACAGTCTTATTTCTGTTTTCATGCTCTTACATTTTCTTAATTCAAAACGGATCACAATCTAGCCATTCTGCGTATTAATGTACCCACTGAACAACTTTCCTCTGGGGATTCCCACTTGAATTTGGCCTGACAGCTTCAAGGCATGGTGAACCATGTTTGCCATTCTTTAAATAATGACTTTGACTGTCATAAGTAGAGTCATTAGAAATTAAATCATCATTCTCCAGCTACAGCTTTAGGGCAGGTATTGCATCTTGGCCACTCTAAGCTCTCTCACCCTACAGCAGCTATATAATGTCAGAACTGATAAAACGAGAAGCTAGCTTCCTGCTACAGTCACTGACTCAGGAAGACTTTGCCAACCCAAGGTTTGCTACTAAAGGTTTGCAACACTTGGAATAATTAGTTTAGAGATGAGTATGGAGAAAGAAAAAATTTTACTAAAGAAAAAAAAAGACCACAAATATATATACTCTATACCTGTAAAAAAATACTTTCATGCCTTTTTTGCAAAGATATTTATTAATATCTACTTTTATTATCTTTACATCCAATCGGAGGAAGAAATTACACATACACATTTCAAATATATATATATATATATATATATATAGTATTAATTAACATATTAATATAATAATAGTCTATTGATGGTATATATTTTATATTATATAATATATAACATGTTAATTTAATAATTATATTAATGCATTAATATAATACATAATGTATTTTAATAATATATTAATATAAATATAATATATTCATATAAAAATTAATATATTCATATATATATTTAGCAAAGATGTGCTTGGCCCACTTTAACTGCCAAAAGGCATTTAACAGATATCTTTGATTTTAAACTGTGAGTCAGTGACTGAATATTAAGTAGTAGCTTGCTCTGTGTAATTATTATCTATTTAGAATGCATTTTTCTCCTTGAAGAAGGCAGCAACTTTATATTGTAATACTAAGAAATCAGGCTTTGGTTTTAGCCTGCTACAGCTGCACTCACACCAAAGAAGTATATGGCTGCTCATTCCTATGGACAGCTTAATCTAAAAACCTAGCTGCCCTCACTCAGCTCACTTTTATGTTGCTCATGGAGTTCTCTGCATTTCTATCTTTGGTCTGGCTTTACAATAACAAAATTAAATCTAAATATTCTATTCTAATTATGGTAGACATATTAGTTAGACTTTTTACAAAATTTCTGTGCTGTACCAGGAGAATGTACAGAGGATTAGTAACTGGACAAGAAAACATATTAAAAAGTTTCTCAATCTATGTTCTGCTTTTTGTTCCACTGATTAGACAAACTGAGCCACCAGAGACATTTTACAGGTGATAAAAGGTGGAAGCAGGCCTCAAATACACATCTGGCTGATATCTTGGCTAGTATGAAAGCCAAGGTTTAAGGCCTAACCAACATTAGGATTTGAGTTTGGATTTACCAGAATTGAAATTTTACAGTGGTATCTTGAAGTTTCATAACACTGGGAGAAAGGTTTTGCAGCTAAACTTCTAATTTAGCATTGTGAACACTGGAGCTTTGCTCTGCCTAGCTCTATTCAATTCTCATGCAATTTGGAGAGAGAAAATGAGCTACCCTCCACTTTGGTGTGCTGCCTTAATCTCTACCTTTTCCTAGCTAGATATGCTGAATGAGCAAAAGCACAGAATGCAATTCTCAGGGATAGTGTTTATAGGTGTGGCACATTTGTAGGGTGAAATATCACCACTAAAATTTGAATAGTATCTAAAATGAAAATAAACTAATTCCGGTTTCAACACTATGCAAAAACACACAACGCTGAATGAGATAATTCTAAAAATCAAACCCAGAATATATTGCATCCTGAATGCAAGTCTAAAAGAGGCACATCATCATTTGCCAGTGTTCTCAATCCTGACTATAACTTCTGGACAATACTTTCCTCAGTGAGGAGGTATGAACGCTATAAAAAATAAAAAAAAAAAAATAAAAAAAAAAACTATGAAAAGATGCAGCCTCTGAAAAATATAACAGAAGCTTGAATTAGTTGCAGTCTGGAGCATGCTGCATGTCCTTGATTTATAGGGAGAGGGGGGATCACAGTAAAAAGTCTGTTCCTGATTTCAAGGACTTGCGTACTGACAATGGATTAAAATGAAGATTGGAGCAATTCAACTTCAGTATTGGCTGTAGTGCTAGAATCGCAAGACTGGACTTTTAAGGGCACTGTCATCATTTAGGTCAGGCAAACTCTGATGATTATGAGAAAAGCCAGCTGAGTGATGAAATATCCAACACAGGCACTGAAAACCAGTGACAGTAACTGCTATTGCATTATTACAGGGGATGATAAATCATGGCATCAGTATAGTTATTAATTTTATGATTTAGTTCCTAGCTTGCAGTTGTATCTCAAGTCTTAGTTTGGGAGCTACATTCATAGTTAATTTATGGTCAGCACATAAATAAAATACGCTGAAGTTGTTTAAGGTTAAGAAAGAAGATATTTTGCACTGTCAATACAATAATAGATGGCTCTGGACATATTAATTACTACATAGCTGAACTGACACATTTGGACCTTGTTCACATATCTTTTTTGCATGGCTCTTACAAGACCTAACACAGTAACTCTCCCTAACACAATAAGACATAAATTATATTTATATTCAATTCACTTATTCAGAAAAGTAGTGAAATTCCAAATGGTGAAGAACTGAAGAGAAAGGAGAATATTTATAAATAGAATTTTTAAACTCAATTAAATGAATCAGTACAACTAATAAACCTCTATAACAAACGCCTGAATATAAATATTCCTATGTAAATATACAAAGTAAAACCACAATATAGCACATTAAACACCTTCCATCCAAACGAAAACGAAGGTGGAAGTAAACACAACCATACAGGCCCTAATATTAATGAGAGTTAGTTTACAGAATCATAGAATCAAAGAATTGCTCAGTTTGGAGAAGACCCTCTGGATCATCAAGTCCAACCACAGTCAAACCATACTACCTTAACTCTAACAACCCTCTCCTAAATCATGTCCCTGAGCACCACATCCAGAGGACTTTTAAACACATCCAGGGATGGTGACTCAACCACCTCTCTGGGGAGCCTATTCCAGTGCTTAACAACCCTTTCTGTAAAGAAGCTTTTCCTGATATCCGAGCTAAACCTCTGCTGGCACACCTTGAGGCCATTTCCCCTGTCACCAGTGAGAAAAGACCAACCCCGTTCTCATTGCAATCACCTTTCAGACACTGGAAGAGAGCAATAAGGTCTCCCCACAGCCTTCTCTTACCCAGACTTAACAGCCCCATTTCCTTCCGTCGCATATTCTCCAAGCCCTTCATAAGCCTTGTTGCCCTTCTTTGGACCTGCTCCAGCACCTCAGTGTCCTTTCTGTATCGAGGTGCCCAAAACTGAACAAAGTTCTCAAGGTGAGGCCTCACCAATGCCGAATACAGGGGCAGGATGACTTCACTAGTCCTGCTCACCACACCATTCCTGATACAAACCAGGATGCCATTGGTCTTCTTGGCCACCTGGAACACTGCTGGCTCATAGTCAGCTGACTGTCCAACAGTGCACCAAGGTCCTTTTCTGCCAGACAGCTTTCCAGCCACTCCTCCCCAAGCCTTCAGTGTTGTCTTGGGTTGTTGTGATCAAAATGCAGGATCAAATCTTTGCCCTTCTGAAAATCATGCACAGTTTGCCTCAGCCCATCGATCGAGTCTGTCCAGATCCCTCTGTAGTGCCTTTCTCCCCTCCAGTAGATCAGTACGCCCTCCCAACTTGGTGTCATTTGCTAACTTACTGAGATTGCACTCAATTCCTTCAAGATCATTAATAAAGATGTTAAATAGAAACAGCCCCACTACCGAGTCCTGGGGGACACTGCTTGTGACTGGTCACCAACTGGATTTAACTCCACTGACCACAACTCTTTGGGCCCACCCATCCAGCCACTGTTTCACCCAGCGGAGCGTACGCCTATCCAAACCACAACTAGCCAGCTTCTCCGCCAGGATGTTGTGGGGGGTGGTGTCAAAGGCCTTACTGAAGTCCAGATGAACCACATCAACAGCCTTACCTTCATCCACTAAGTGGGTCACCTTGTCATAGAACAAGATCAGGTTTATCAAACAGGATCTCCCATTCATAAACCCATGCTGACTGAGCCTGATCCCCTGGTTAACCTTTAATTGATCTGTGATGGCTCTTGAGATTATTCATTTCATAACCTTTTCTTTCACCAGACTGATAGGTCTGTAGATAGTGGGATAATCTTTCCAGCCCCTTCTGAATGTGGGCATCACATTTGCCAGTCTCCAGTCCAACAGGACATTGCCAGTTAGCCAGTCTGTTGAAGAACAATGGAGAATGACTTGGCAACCACATCCGCCAACTCCATCAGCACCCTGGGGTGCAATCCATCTGGTGCCATGAACTTCTGAGTGTCCAGCTTTTGGAGCAGTCCAAAACCATTTCTTCAAGGATTATGCAGAGCCTATCCTCTTCCCCATCCCTATCTACCAGCACAAGGGGCTGTGTGCCCAGGGAGTAATAAGTCTTACTATTAAAGACTGAGGAAAAGAAAGCATTAAGTGCCTCAGCCTTATCCTGATCCTTGGTCACCAAGTTGCTCTCGGTGACCAACAAGGGATGGAGATTCTCTCTAGCCTTTCTCTTTATTGATGTATTTATAGAAATACTTATTGTTGTTCTTCACCTTAGTGGCCAATTTCACTTCTAGCTGGGCTTTGTCTTTTCTAATTTTCTCCCTGTACAGCTTCACTACATGTCTGTAATCATCATAAGTTGCTTGTCCACTCTCCCAAAGACCATAAACCTTCCTTTTGTTCCATGGTTCAAGCCAAAGGTCTCTCTGTTCAACTAGACTGACCTCCTTGCCTGTCAGCTCATCTTCCCTGACTTAGGGATAGTCAGCTCCTGCACCTTTAAAATATCTTCCTTAAAGCATTCCCAGCCTTTCTGGGCTCCATGCCCTCCAGAACTGCCTCCAAAAGAGGACAAAGTCTGCCCTCCGTATGTCCAGAGTGGCAGCTCTGCTGACTCCTCTCCATGGTTCAACAGTGATAAAAAATCCAGCATCTTGTGATCATTCTGCCCTACTGTCTATAAAGTGTTTTATTCACCTCTTTATTAACCATCCTGGCTGGATGGCCTGTAGCAGACTCCCATGATAATGTCAGTCTTATTGGCCTTCGCTTTTACTCTGACCTTTAAGTATGATGTAAACTGTACAAAGTAAGAGGTGGGTATTATTCTCATTTCAGCCTAAATAAATTTTCTTCACAGTTGCTAGTATGGAGCAATGTTTTGGATTTAGGAGAAAAACAATGTTGATAATGTATCTGTCTTTTAGGTCTTGTCAAGAGGTACTTTCACAGTACCAAGGACTTTTTTGTTTTTCATGATGTGCTGCCAGCAAGGAGGAATCTGGGAGATTACAGAACCAGGACAGCTGACCAAAATTGGCCAAGGAGATATCCCATAACATGGGGCATCACACAGAATAATAACTTGGGGCAATTGGCTGGGAGGTGGCTACTGCTGAAGGAGTGGTGGTGAGTCTTTGCACCACTTTCATATATCCTATTATTATTATTATTATTATTATTATTATTATTATTATTATTATTATTATTATTATTATTATTATTATTATTATTATTATTATTATTATTATAGGGCCAGGATCCTGACCTTTGGGAGAGCAAACTTTAGGCTGTTTAAGGAATCATCGGGTGAGATCTCCTGGAAAGCTGTCCTTAGAGACAAAGGAGTGGAAGAAAGCTGGCTACTCTTTGAAGATGCACAAGAGAGCACAAGAGCTCTCATCTGAATAAGAAAACAGACAGGGGATGTAGGAAACTCCCAAGGCTAAGCAAGGACCTGCAAGTCAGACTGAGAGAAAAGAAGGGATTGTACTGGCTGTGGAAACAAGGGTGTGTCACCTGGGGATAATATAGGGACTCTGTCCAGACTTGGAGAGAGAAGATTTAGGGAAGCCAAGGCACAGATGGAATCGAACTTGGCAAAGGATGTTAAAAACAACAAGAAGAGATTCTATAGTTTCATTGGCCAGAAGAGGCAGGCCAAAGAGAACACACCTCCTTTGGTAAACGAGAAAGGAGAACTGGCTTTGACAGATATGGAAAAGGCTGAGGTACTAAATGAGCTTTTGCCTTGCTACTCACTGGCAGCCAGGATTTCTGTATTTCTCACACTGAAGCTCGCATCCCTGAACATCTAGGTGGGAACTGGGAAAGTGCATCAACCTCCACCCCTCGCTGTAAGGGCAGAGCAGTCCAAGGCCACCTCAACAGACTGAATGTGTACAAGTCTATGCATCCCAGATGCATAGATGACATGCATCCTAGGGTCCTGAAGGAACTGACTGATGTGATTGCTGAGTCACTTTCTGTCATATTTGAAGTCACGGCTGTCAGGCAAAGTCCCCAGGAATGGAAAAAATGAAATGTCACACCTGTTTACAAGAAAGGGAGCAAGGTGGACTGAAGGAAGATCATGGAACAGTCCTCCTAGAAGACATAGTAAGGCATGTGAGGGATGAGTGGTGATCCGAGACATAACTTTACCAAAGGTAGGTTGTGCCTGACCAATTCAGTGGCCTTCTATGGTGGAGTGACAACATTGGTGGACAAAGAGAAAGCAACCACTGTCATCTATCTGGACTTGCACAAGGTCTTTGACATGGTCCCCTACCACATCATTATCTCTAAATTGGAAAGATACAGATTTGAGAGATGGACTATTCAGTGGGTAAGGAATTGGTTGGAAGGCCATAAACAAAGGGTTGCGGTGAATGGTTACTGCATTCAGGTGGAGGCTGGTAATGAGCAGTGTCCATCAGGGGTCTATCTGGGGACCACTGCTCTTCAAAATCTTCATCATGATATCAATGATGGGCACAAGTGGACCTCAGCAAGTTTGCCAATGACACCAAGCTGAGTGGTGCAGTTGACACATTAGAAGGAAGGGATGGCATCCAGAGAGACCTCCACAAACTCAGAAAGTGGGCCCATGTGAATCTAATGAGATTCAGCAAAATAAAGTGCAAGGTTTTGCACTTCAGTCAGAGTATATGTACATAGAATAGGAGAAAAACTCCTTGAGAGCAGCCCTGTAGAGAAGGACTTGGTAGCCCTGGTAGATGAAAAACTGAACATGAGCCAGAAATCTATTCTTGAAACTCAGAAGGCCAGTGGTATCCTGGACTTCATCAGAAGAGGGGTGGCCAGCAGGGACAGGATTGTCCCTCCCTACTCTGCCCTCATAACATCCCATCTGGAGTACTGTTCCAGGTCTGGAGACCTCAGTACAGGAAAGAGGTTGAGCTGTTGAAGAGGGTCCAGACAGGACCTCTCCTATGCAGACAGGCTGAGACCTCATTGCAGCCTTCCAGTATTTAAGAGGAGATTATAAACAGGAGGTGAATCAACTTTTTACAAGGGTAGACAGTGAGAGGACAAGAAGGAATGGTCTTAAACTCAAGGAGGAAAGGTTTAGATTGGATGTCAGGAGGAAATTCTTTACAGATGGAATGGTGAGGTGCTGGAACAGGCTGCCCAGAGAAGTTGTGGATGCTCCATCCCTGGAGATGTTCAAGGCCAGGTTCGATGGGGCCCTGAGCAATCTGGTCTAGTACCAGATCTGGAGGTTGGTGGCCCTGCCTGTGGCAGAGGGGCTGAAACTTGCAATCCTTGGGGTCCCTTACAACCCAAGCCATTCTATGTTTATGTGGTTGTATGGTCCTTAGAAAACAAAGATGTCTGCATCTCCTATTTCCGAAGGTCTTGATAGTACATGCTACAAAGAGCGAGAAAAGAAAACAAAATTGCAGCGTTCCCTATCAATTCACCTTTTAAACAAGGTGAAAGTGAAGGACACATTTTAGAGTGCTGGATATGTGTTTGGTGGGTAAGCAGGGTTGGTGCAGCAGTTAGTATTGCCACCTCACAGCATGTCTCACTTTCACAGGCTACTGACGAACAGCAACAGTGGCAGAGAAGCTCATGCCCCGGCTTCAGAGCCTTGCAGTCTGAAGCTCAGCCGTGACTGAGACCGGAGGTGGTATCCCTTACCACAATGTGCGTGGCAGTTCCTGAGCTGACTTGAGTGTCATTTTTCCATTTTTCTTCTGGAAGTTGTCAGAGGAGTGAAGGGACATGCAGTGCTCAGAGCTAATAAGATCTTGGCTGCACATCAACAGCATGGCTTGATTCAGTACAACCAAACTGATTTGTTTGAATCAATGACTGAAAGAATGATTCAAATTGTTATGACTCCTGACAGTGCCAAGGAGTCACACACACAAATACAAATACATATAAAAACACTACAGCATCATCAGCATATGCATATCAACATTCTAAAAAGTTCTGAAAAAACAAAGCTTTCATGTGCACACAGATGCTTCAAGAACATTTTTAGGAAGCATGAGAGGAATCTGCTTGGCCAGCTGGATGACAGATCAGAAAATACAGTAATACAGATAGCTAGTAAACAGTTACAACAGAACTGGCTATATCTGATAAAAATACTCAGAACTTGAAATGAAATGACCCGCATATAGATGGATAAAATGGAAAACAGATTCAACCCAAAATGTTAGGCGTGCTCTTTTTTCTTTCATGTAATTAAATATAGTAAGTCATTTACAATCATACTCACTTTGGGTTGAAGAAACACGGTGTGGACTTAATACAACTCTGAACTTCAAATGTTTAAGTCATGATGATGATTCACTCAAGAACAGAGTACTGATTTTCTCACCAACTAAAATACTTCAAAGGTTGTCTGGCAACAGGCAGTTGTGTGCACTAGAAATTCTTGACAGTTTTCTTTCACAAGGATGGCCCTGGCAATATCTACAACGACTTTCTATATGCTGTTTCCTTTTAATTGTTATTTAGAGAGAGACAAGGAAGTATTCCTCTCCTATAAGCACAGCAATTGGGTCTTTTCTTAAAATACAGTCCTTCTATGAATCACAAGGAATACAGACTGCCCTTTAGGGTGAAGGGGAGGATGTTTTTGATCCATGCTCATTACACACCTATTGAATCTGCCTTCCGTAAGCTGGACTACTGAATGCTGCTCTTAAAATTCACGATATTTCAACCTATGTTCAAACAAGGAATGTATGTGCCCATGTTAAAATCTATTTTGATGCAGTCTCTTCCAGTTCTGCCTATGTAAAGCCCTCTGTCATACAGCCATAGCATTTGGAACTTCTGGCTTAACACACCATTCTGCTTATCTTCTTATTTTATTATGCAGAGCATCATCAATGCTGTATTAACTTTCAGAAGTCCTTCATGGCCTCCTTGACACTGGAGTCACAGAAAAAATCTGTTACTAAATGTAGAAACACTTCAGGAATTTGTAAAAGAAGATGACAAAATTTGAGAGAGCCTACACTTCAGTATTTGCCACGTTGTAGCAGAGCCACAAGATATGTTTAGGCACAGGCAAATAAAAACATTACAAACTGCTTCAATGCACCTCTGTAAGAAGTAATAATCTAATTCCTTACTTCAGCTAGCTAGATTATTGTTTTATTCAGCATCATTTGCTTGTAAATCTAAATACAAAGTTACTGGCTATAGCAGCTGCTGCTGGTTCTACGTTCACGAGGACAATCAAGGTAGCAAGAGCTACCTTTTACATTCTCCTCTTCAGCAACAGAAGAAAGAAGCCCAACTTCTAAGCTCTCAGCTGGCCATTTGTCCCAGATACTTCTTGTAAGACAGCTTTTGATTTTATCTGATATCCTGCCATTTAATGTCTGTGTTTTTTTCTAAGCATCTGCCATGTTGTTCAGATATTAGTTTTATCTCCATTCAGCAGGAAGTGTCCAGCACAGAAAACTTAACGAGGACAAGGTTAATCCATGTGAGCAAAGCCCACAAAGAAGGTGGTGACAAAGAAGGCATTCAGGTGTGTAATCATATGACTGTTTATCAAATGAAAACTAAAGTAAGATTGGTATGAAATTTCTTGCAGTGATGCTCCAGAATGAATCTGCAGGACTTAGAGAAGAATAAAATCCATAGGAGACAGTTAAATAGTTTCAGCATTTTCACATTTTCACATAGCAGTCTTAATGTATTTTAAGTGCTTCTTTACTGAAATCATGTGTACCTAAAATGTGTATAGATGTACTGTATTTTTTGTAAAGCCTGAAAAGCTATTTTCTCTTTGCCAAACAAAACTTACATCTTCTAACATCAGTTTGTTTTCATAGCATAATCTATTCCCAGTGCAAAAAGAATTATTTTTGCTAGCATATTCATGACACTTTATTCATAAATCTGAAAGGAAAATTCTGTCTCAGACAGATCCAAACATCTGTAAAAACAAGACCCACCCCAGCATAAGGCTCTTTTAACTGTATAGATGATTACAGGCTGTGCAAAACTTTTACATGGTGACTGTCAGTAGAATTACACCAGCAGGAATGCACAGGGGCAGTTAGGGCTTTCATTACCTGACTGTTCTTTGTAAAGAGTATATTCAGATACTGCAACATCTTTAGCCTAACAAAGGAAAAGCTGCTCGTTCTTATCCTATTAAATTCTTCTCCAAGTTGCTATTATCATTACATTACTATCTTAGGCTTTTGTAATACACTCGTCACTTCCAAAATACTTTAATAAATGAGTCCAGACTATAGCCAAGGAAAAAAGAATGTATCTCAGAAATACTTCTAGGCAAAGGTAGAAAAGAAAAAAACAGAAAACTAGCAAAAAATAAGAAGGAAGGGGGGTATTTTTAAAAAAAAAAAAAAAAAAGAGAGAGAGCGAGCTTGTGTTTTACATCTCTGTGAAGATGAATAGAAGTTCTGCAAATAAATAAATAAATAAATAAATGGGAATTCTGGACATAGTGAAATCTGTGAACTCTATTGGTCTAACATCTGGTGGTGCTAAACTGATTCTTCTCTTCATAAAATCAGACTAGTGGTATCTTCTTGCCTGTAGTTCTGGATTAGTACATATCCAAACTTAATGCCTTCACCTCTTTTTGCAGTACCGAGCTGCACAATCTTACAGGCTCTGTCACAGCAGTATTGCAATACTTCAACACAGCTTAACTTAGTATCAGTTGATCTCTTCAGGCAGCAGCTGACATCTTCAAATTGCTCCAGCCTGCTCCAAGAGCCATCTGCAGGATTGTGAATTGCAAGCCTACTCAAGTGGAACACTTCAAGGAGTAAAAAGTGTTCAGTCTTCAGCTGAATTTCTTTTAAATTGCTTGAATCGCACGTAGCGCTTAGACAAATAGCTCCAGATCAGACAAGCTCCTTAATAATAGTCTGAGAACAATTTTAGCAATTGATCTTTCTAAGTGCATTCATGACACTTTTTTTACCAGTGCCTAAGAGATTCTGATCTCTGAGTTAAGATACCGGCTTCCCATAATTTCATCTGAATTTCTAAATAATTTTTTTCCTAAAGGATTCTGTAAAATTCTGTTTTTCAATTGTCCGTTTTAACAATTATCAATACTGTTCACACGGATTAATCATATACATCATAGATTCAGTTTACTAATATTGTCTGTTGCACATAAGATGAAGGAGTTTGTGCTCTTTGTATATTCAGTATTAGAGATCTAAGAAAAGGTAAAAAAAAATGCAGCAGTAATTTGAAAACCTTCCTAGCATTATGTGTTGGGCTGAAAGAAGATCTACAATATCATCTAGAAAATGTATTCCATTCTGTTTTAAGCTGTGTAAAAACGGCAAAATTTGATCAATTGATGGATATTTTCCATTAAAAAACAGCAAGAAAAGAACCAACACTCATCTTGCATATATATTTTACATTTGCTACATCTGTTTGAAGTAGTTCAGTTCATGGTCTTTTATTTATTTAAGCTTTTATTTATTTTTAGTTTTTACTTATTTTGGTGAGGGGAGTGAAATCCATTTGCTTAAGACTCCTTAATAGAATAGGTAGAATCGCAGAATGACATCTGAACATTTCTCGAACACCTCCAGGGATGGTGATCTACCACCTCCCTGGGCAGTCCATTCCAGCGTCTGATAACTCCTTCGGAGAAGAAATTCTTCCTTATATGCAACCTGAAGCTTGCCTGGTAAAACTAAAGGCCATTCCCTCTTGTCCTGTCACTATAATATGGGAGAAGAGGCCAACCCCCACCATGCCACAACCTCCTTCCAGGCACTTATAGAACACTATTAGGTCCCCCCTGAGCCTCTTCTTCTCCAGGCTGAACAATCTCATTTCCCTCAGCTGCTCCTTTTAAGACTTGTGCTCCAGACCGTTCACAGTTTCACTGCCCTCCTCTGTACAGACTCCAGGGCCTCAATGTCTTTCTTGTAGTGAGGGGCCCAAAACTGATCACAGTACTTGAGGTGCAGCCTCACCAGTGCTGATTACAGGGAGACAGACATCTCCTGTTGATTAGGCAGAAGAAACAATTCCTAATTGAGAGGTTCCCTAGTGACTATTCTCCTTTTCAAAGAACCAGACTACTCCTGCACACAAATACCGTCTGAGAAATTGCAGGCCTTATTCTGAAGAAAAGTAGCAATAGGAGAGTACCTTTACGCCCTTTGTTAGCACTTGGCTGCCAGAAACAAAAAAATCACAGACCGTGACCAAGTCATCAAATTAGCCCATTTCAGGCCACTTGACAATGTTCCACTGGAGTTAGCAATGCTGGTTGTCCCCCTTCTTACTACCAGGGAAGCATGGTTAACATGAGCAGCTCACATCAAAAACAGAGGAAACAGTCTGCAGATCAAAAGTGTTATACTAGCAATAGTATGGGGAAGGAGGTATTTCAGCTTCATGGAGATACTGCAGATACATCATCCTTTGGTAACAATTCAAAAAATAGAGCTCTCTTTCTGAAGGTGTAGGTTCATCCCTTACAGTATCTTCTTGAAAACTGATCTTGCTTCACCACTTCACTTTGCAGCATCCAAAAAGCCATCAACTTTGCAAGAGCACTCTCACAACTGCTGTATACAGTAACATATCATTTCTCTCTGCTGTTTGGGATCTCTACTATGTCAGCCAGTGACTTCTGTTCTCTCATAGAGTTCTTTCTCCACTCTCTGCAGCCTTTCATCCTGTAGTTGTCTGAAATTTTTTGATGCTGACTTCAAAATCTCACACATTCTGGTCTTTCTGAAGTCGCTTTGTAAAAAATATCAGTTATGCAGGGTATACAAGAAGCATATGCTGATTTATGGTTATTTGCAACAATAAAGTACATTTTCTTTTATTCTGTAAGGGATGTACATTTAAGAGGTAACTCTGAGACAGCTCTGCTTTTTAAGTCAATCAAAACCAATACTTGCTGGCCTAATCAGCTACTTGCCAGCAATTCTGCAAAGGTTTATTCTCACTTACATATACTGATCACATCTCACACCTGTATCATTACCAGAATAAGTTCAAGAACTGCAGCTCCATCGCCTATCAAGTATCCAACAAGAGAGTGCCAGAGATGCTTTTCATGCTGAACCATGCACAAAAACAGAATTTTGCAATGAATCCATAGAAATTCTTGAGCAGCACTTCAAGGAGTCAGTGAATTTCCAATCACAGCAGAAATACTACTGCCTCTACTAATGTACTGTTACGATTTACAAATAAGACCATCTTCTCTTTCTTAGACCATTGGTATTTCAGACACTCAAATCCCTAGTTATTTTCAGCTGCATTTCCCCAGTTAACACTAGTAAAGCACTTTAGGATCTGCTTTGGTATTATATGAAGATAGTCCATACAAAAGCACACTTAAAAGAAAATTTAAATGTGAAGTAGTCTGCATGAGAGACAGTGAGTTACTGTTACATTTTAAGTTCATCTCCAGCTCTGAGACTCTCTAACTTAAAGTTGTGAATCTCACCTGAAAAACAGCGCAAGAGGGATTCCTCGGCGTCGGCGGCGGGCAGGACGGGCGAGGGGAGCCGCGAGCCAGGCGAGCCGGCGGGCGCATAGCCTTCCAAATCCTTTTAAGTGTGTAGTTTCGTGGTTTCACATTTAGCACAGAGGTAAATTCAGCTTCTCCTCATATACCCTACTTACAAGAACACGCTTCAGACTCTCTGCACTTCCACACTCCAGGATAGATGTTATCAGTAAATACAGGGATGCTTTGTCAGGGAGAGAAAAGTAGAGTACTGAATTTCAGAAATATTTTGCATTAAAATTCTACTGTGAACAAGTAGTTGCAGAGGAAGGATACATAAATGGAAGAAAATCTCCTTGATTAGCCAGCCAACAGAAGGCATCAAGACTCAAACTATTGAAAATGTGAGATTTCAGCCAATATTTAAAATTATCTTTCTTTTTGTTTAATTTCAAGATTACATGAAAGTATTATTCAAGTTAATATTTAAGTCCAACCTGACCTACCAAGTCCCATCACCAAACCATGTCTTTAGTGCCACAAGCACACTTCTCTTAAATACTTCTGGGAATGAGTATCCTATAACTTCCCTGTGCAGCCTATTCCAATGCTTGACCACTCTCTGTGTAGGAATTCTTCTTCATGTCCAATTTGAATCTTCCCTGGCACAACATGAAACCATTTCCTGGTGTCCTGTCACTTGTTATCTGAGAAAAGAGATTAAAAAGCTCTCCTTGCTAGGACCTATTTTCAGATAGTTGTAAACAACAAATTCAACAAATTTCCCCTCAGCATCCCTTTCTCTAGACAAAACATCCTGTATTTCCTCAGTTGTTTCTCGTAAGTTTACTTCACCAGCTTCACTGCTTTTCTCAGCATACACAGGAACGACTCAATATCTTTTCTGTATGAGGGTCTCCAAAATGAACATAATATTCAAGTCTCAGCAGCTCAGTAAAAAATCACTTCCTTAATCCTACTGACTACATTATTTCTGAAAAAAAGCCAGGGCAACATTGGCCTGCTTGCCTCTGGGGCACACAGCTGGCTCACATTTAACTGGCTGTCAGCCAACACTCACAGGCCCTTTTCTGCCAGGCAGCCCTTCAGCCACTCTTCCCAAGGCCTATATCACTGCATAGAGTTGTTTTCTGACCCAACTGCGTTAACACTTACCCTTGTTAAACACCATACAACTAAAAGTGAACCATTGATCCAATCTTTTCCATATCCCTCTGCAAACCCTTCCAAACCTTGAGTGGATATGTACTCCTACCTAACATGGTATTTTCCAAGAATTTACTGAGGGTGTACTTGATTCCCTCATCCAGACCACTGATGAAAATGTTGAATAAAACTGGCCCTAGTAGAGGGCCTGCTGGTGACAGGCTACCGACAGGCTACCAACTGGCTTAAATCCATTCACTAGGACAACTTCAGCCTGTCAGCCAACAAGTTACTCATGCAGTGAGCCTTCAAGTCACGAGCAACCAATTTCTTCAGGAGAATACTGTGTTCCAAAACCATACAGTGTTTCAATTGGGTTACTGTAGGGATAATAGATCTGATGGAGTTTTGACTTTCAGTATTTAGCAATGGCTGTCTTTCATTCTCCTAAGAAATATGCTCAATGATGTCAAGACTCAAAGGATTTTTTCTTTTGCCAGAAAACATATTCCTGAACTTTAGCCATTTATACATTTTTCCCTTGCTTTCCTTGATCTATTTTCTTAATAACATGTGACATGACATCAAGATAACTAAATAACAAAGTGTCTTTTCAATTAATCTGTAAAGAACAGGTAATCAGCTCAGTATATAAAGAATATATGTGTATGTGTTTTTATCTTAACACTAGATAATTTAGTTTTCATATCTTATTATATATCTTCTGCCAGTAGAAACTGTGAAGCATCTTCTTGCATTTCATCTAATATAGCTCTATTGATTTGTTAATGTTAATTTGGAATATAGGATTTTTAAAAGACTAATAATGGTCAATGGCCCATTTTTACCAGTTATTAATACAAAGGCTACAAAAAAATAAAAAACAAATAATCATAATTGGCATAAACTCAAATATCTTTTTCATAGGCATTTTATTTTAGGTATTCAGATACTTTTGCCATAGAAAAAAGCATTTTGATGTATGTCAGTCCTACTCAGCAGGCCACTAAATGTTGCCTAAAAATTTATTACTAGTCCTATACTGAGTCAGCTGATTGCATGTTTCTAGATCTTTCTCTTGCTTATAGATGAAAAATCCAAAGCAAATGGGTGGAAGCATGTGAATTAAAAGCAATCTATAGTGAGATTTATAATTTTCAGAAAAGACTAAAATAATACATGATTTTACATATTAAGAATGTATTAACTACTAGTCTAACACCTCTATTTCAATGATTATCACAGTTGCACAAGGAACTTGTGTCAAAAATATTTATCTTGAATAAAATATGACAGCCTGTCATTAAAGTTTGCTTAAAAGCACACTGTAGACTATAAAAAGAGATAAGTAAAATCAAACAGGATAAATTGAAGCCAAAGTGCCACCATTTGTTTCTACTCAGAAGTGTTCATAATTGCTACATCAATGTGATTTTGTTTAAAGACATTTATGTTCAACACAGAAATAGACTAAGATTACAGAAGAGTCGAGACATTGTACAAGTCACAACTGTGTCAATTCTTTTTCTCCTATCAAGACTTTGTGACAAATATTATGTGACTGTTGACTTTTGTGCTTTGTATCTTCTTAGACTGACACCAAAAAAAAAAAAAAAGAAAAAAAGAAAAAAAAA